>JAOEHY010031798.1:0-35503 GCA_025447955.1 Psilopsiagon aurifrons | reverse complement strand
TAATGAGGCAGTAGACATTGATATCGATGGAAGAACAAAAGAGTGTGGACAGACTACTGATATCATTTGGTCTTCTTGAACAGTATAGTGTCTGCCTGACAGATCGTAGTACCTGAAAGGAGAGTAAACCTTGTTCAATTAATACATCCTAGTGAAATAAAGTCTGAGCTGATATCTGCTGTATTTCTTGACAAAACACACTAAGTAGTTTTCTCCTGTTGTAGTGGTTCCAGCCTCTGGTACTTGTAAAGTTTACAGCCTTATTTTAGCCAAATGACTTGCTCCTCTTATTAGACATTAATTCACTCCACCTGCTTTAGCGATCTGAAACTCTAACTTGTCAGCTTTTTCCTGATAACAGAACAACCAAACCCCAAATACAATATCCAGCAGGATAACCACATCAAAGCCACATGGCAGAAAAATTAGTCGTCTTACATCACTCCATCTCTATGGACACAGCAGATATTACAACATTTGGGGTTTAAAGTTCCACATTACCTCACTGCTCTGTTCACCTTCCTTCTGGAAGCTGTCTCAGTGAAGAATCAGTTGAATTCTCAAAACAGAAGGGAAGCAACTTTTGGGAAGATGCTGTCCCATCTGCCCCAAAATCTGCCCCATTTTGCTATCCCAAAAGAAGACACTTTGAAAGTGTTTTTAATCTTTAAAACAATACATTATTTCTTACAAAGTTGGTCCTAAAGCTTAAAGGACCTAATTTTGCTTATGCTAATTCTGCAGTGTCAGTTTTTAAATTCTGAATCTGAAGAATGTGGACAAGTTCTTTAGTCTCCTACGAGAGAAACAAAATAGTAAAACCTGACTAACTTTATATAATCTCTCATTTCACTGTCTGAAAAGTCAAAGTAGCAAGAATAAAGAATTCTCCAAAGATCAGGCTTCATTAAAAAGGTTGATAACAATGCTGTTTTAAATATTTATTCCTTTAGATGATTCAGCAGTTCAATAAAATCCAGCTTGTTACAAAATGGATGTATTTTGTTTGCGTTTTCTTATTTTAAAACTGGGCAGTATTTTTCAGAGGATCACAGGGCAGTTCAGGTTAGAATGGACCACAGAAAGTCTCATCCAATGTCAGGCCTTCAGAGGTGTCACGCCAGGTTGCCAACATTTTAACCAGTGGACTCTTGAAAACGTGCGAGATATCACAACCTCTCTGGGCAATGGTGCAAATGTTTTCCTTCACATGCAGCCCAAATCCCTCCTTTCTCAGATTTTGCCGGTTGTCTTTCTGCCATGCACCGCTGTGAAGACAATGGGTATGTCTCTTCGGTGACCTCCCCACATGTACGGGGGGACCTCCAGGCTCCTCATCACCTCCCAGAGCTGCTTCTTCCACCAGACTGAACAAGCCCCAAACCTCCATCTTCTCCTCACAGGGCACATGCAGCCTCACACACAATCCCTGACTGTACTGATCACCATCCGATGAACTCCTCCCAGTCTGAAACACTGAGAGATCTTTAGGCAGAAAACACTCTCAACAAATATCTGCTTTCAGAGGAAAAAAAAAAAAAAAAAAGAAGTCTCAAAATATTTTGGTTTTGTTTGTCCTTAACTTATGCATATTTTCCATTTCAGTTGGATCAAAACTGTCTTTGCCATAGGCTGCTTTTCCAGACTCATCACAGAGTCTCAAACCCAGCTCCGTTTGTACAGCTTTAGTTGCAAATTCAGTTTTATAACTGACTGCCATAAAGAATCTTCAAAGAGTGAATAAGGTAGCAGAAAAGCCTCAGGCATATTTATAGAGGTGTTCAGTTTATTGCATAATTGTGGTGAAAATGTTTTGACATTTTAACACATATCCCAATAAACATGTGCAATTATTTTGTTTATTTACCTATTTATAAGGAAGAAACTGCATCGCACTCAATAGCTGGTTACATACTTCAAGCCATAGGTGACTTTGAGCTGTTAATCTTGAATTTCATTTTCTGCCTCTACCAATGGACATTGCTTTTGGGGTGGCTGCACACACATTGGATATGAGAGAATTCAAAAGTTGCATTGACCATCTGCTCACCTACTGCTTAAAGATCCTCTAGAACTTTATTCTGTCAAATGTATATACTAGAGGCCTCTGTAAGACTACTCAAGGGAGCACCAGTAGTCTGAGGGCTATCAACTCAGCGACTCAGAGCAGTGGAACATGTGGTATAGTGTGGGAAGGAGACAGGGAAGGCACTTAGTTGACATCTGGGTAAGGAAGAGGAAAATAATGGCACACCACGGGAAGCAGACAGAAGAGCTGTCAAGTGTTGAGGTGACACCAACACTCACATTTGAGGCCACCATTTGTAGTGACCCAGCATCTGCCCCCTAAGTGCTATATAATTAACCTATGTCAGAAAACAACATGCCATCGATCCCTTGCGTCAAAATGCCAACAGGAGGAAGCTCTAGGAGCAAACACTTCCTACATAGGAAGTCATGATGTTTCCTCAGTGTCCCCTGCTGCAGAAGAGGGCTGTGCTGGTCTCCAGGTGAGCCAGCAGCATCCACCAGGAGGCACCTGCTGTCTGCCCTCCAGCAAGCCTCGCCTCCATGGGGCCACTCCTGATGGGCCATCAGTCTCTGAGACACCATGAGACCTCTGGGCACTGGCAGGTCCATGGTGTGGCAGCCAGGAAGGTGCTGCTCTCCCAGGATGGTGAAGCAGCACTGGTTTTTTTCAGACACCTTTTTTTACAGGACACAATTTCACACCAGAAGCTGGAGCTGGCAGAAGCAGCATGGAAAGGTTGAACCCGAAGACAGTGTGCTGGAAAACAGCCAACACCAGATTTCCAAAAGGGTGAGAAAAGGCACTCTTTGAATTTCCTCCCGGTTTCAGGTACATCCTCCCAAAAATCTGCTGATGAGCTGAGCTCACCAGAGCCTCACAAAAGCTTTACTTTATGGCAACGGGCAGTTTTCCAAGGAAAGGCTGTGGTACGCTTCCCCCCTGAAGGCATGGGCACGCACACAAGCTCCCAGAGGCAAGCCAAGGTGTGAAGTCGCAGTGCTGCACCATCACTGCCTTAACTGCCCAGCCAAATTCTCTCCTTCCAGCCCAAATGCCAAGCAGCTCACCCCAGCTCCCTGCAGAGAAACTCACTGTGGGGCAAGGGTAGGCGGGTGGACAGTTACCGTAGAGGAGCTGACGCACTGTCAGCCCACACCCTTGCTTTCCTCACCTAGGGTTGCTTCTGTATCCATACCCACTCGCTCAGAGCCTCAAGGGCCCAGGGGAAAAGGATGCTTGCAGAATGCTGGGCACATTATGAAACCCTCCCAGAAGTTTTGCAAGGCCCATCAATTGTTGGAGGCACTTGGAGAGGAGCCTTGTCTGTGGAGGTAAGGATTTACAAATCAGGAAAATGGTGGGGTGAATATTTATGATAGAACGGATAATTTATTGTCTGTTACATGTTTGGCTACTAAATATTACAACAAATTATGTAAAAAATGCTCAGGGTATGTTTATCTGCTCTACAGCAGTGTGTGTCTGACATACTGTCTGACACAGTTGTGGTGCCAGACAGCAATTAAGCACCACAGGGCCACTCGCTCCCTCTCCACTGGTGGGATGGGGGAGAGAACTGGAAGAGTAAAAGCAAGAAAATCATGGGCTGAGTTATAGACACTTTAATAGATAAAGCAAAAGCCACACAAGCAAGCAAAGCAAAACAAGGAGTTCATTCACTCCTTCCATGGGCAGGCAGGTGCTCAGCCATTTCCAGGACAGCAGGGCTCCACCATGTGTAACGGTGACTTAGTAAGATGCCATCACTCCCAATGTCCCGTCCCCTCCTTTCCTTCTTCCTCTTTTTGTATCTGCTGAGCATGACACCATATGGTATAGAATATCCCTCTGGTCTGTTGGGTCAGCTGTCCTGGCTGGGTCCCCTTCCAACGCCTTGTGCAAGCCCAGCCTACTTGCTGGTGGGGTGGGGTGAGGAGAAGAAAAGTCTTTGATGCTGTGCGAGCACTGCTCAGCAGTAACTAAAACATACTGGTGTAATATGTACTGTTCCCAGCACAAATCCTAACCATAACCCCATACTAACTACTATTAATAAAACTACTTCCATCAGTGCTTAGCTGATGTTTTCATACATTTTGATATTGCTAATGAAAATAATTACAAATTTTACAGTAAAGCAAAAGGAATAGCAGCTAGGAGGCCTTGGAAATTACCAAGCTTTTGAAGAGAGCTTGGGGCACTAAAAGGAGGAAGGAGAAGTTCTGTATGTACATCCATCTTCTTTTACCAGTACAGGGATACTGGTTCACAGCAGAACGACTGACTGGAAAAGGAAACAACCAGATAGGAATTAAACTGGGGAGTACTCTTTTTATGCCGCATACGACACACTTCGGCCCCATCACACATGCCTGTCTGTACCTAAGTCCCTAATAGTAATACAGTGCTGCCTTAAGATATTGTCTTAAGATATCATGACAATTACAAATCATTTTGAAGGGGATTACGCTGAAGACAAAAATATATGAAAAGACTAATGTAGGACCAATGACCAAACAACTCACAATAAAAAAGGAGATTGCCATACATTTTAAACTAACAGTGTTTACTGAACCGGCATCCTTATAATTTTACAACCATGGCTTCCCTCATAATCCATGATATTCACCCCTGATATCCATCTCCATTCTGCTATTTTTCAGAGTAGTCTTCAGTCTGTACCGGTAGATGGTTCCTGCATAGTAATTCCCATTTTCAATCAACACTTACAGGATGAGATAATTTTTTTTTAAGAGAGAGCGTGTATGAGCAAGAGCAACTCCATTAAAACAGAATGAAGACATTTTGTTTGTTTATTCAGATCCTCTGCCCAGTTTCCCCCCTCCCACGCCGTATTAGCACTTAAATTTTTCCCAGGGACCAGCAAGTATCAATTTGATCAGCAAAATGTCTGTGCTAAAGATTTACTGCAAAACACAGAACAACAATAAGAGCAGTAAGGGGCTTTTCCCTGTCTCACCCACTACTGTGGTGCTTGTGACTATGACAGGTACACCTGCGCTGTCAAATAGTTTACATCCCTGGTTCATCCCCTGGTCCAGTCCTCTTGTCCACCATACTGCACATGCATCATTTTGTGCTTAGACTCTTCTCTGGAGGAAACCAACTACTTCCCTCCAAAGCAAAGCTGAGGTGCAGCTCTGTGGATGGGCTGCCCTATGGATGGCAGAGCAAGGATGGGACTATACCAGCTTTGGCTCCTCCTGCCCTAAACCATCTCAGATAGCCTCCTACCTTCAGACACGTCTTGTATCTCCCACATCACACTCCACAGCGTGCAGCGCACCTTTGGCATAATGCTATAAAAACACCGGTCTTGCAGGCAGCAGAGCAGGCCCCACATTACCTCAGACACTTTGAACTGAAGCCACAAAAATATAATTAAGGTCTTAGAGCTAGAGGGGCATCGGACTCAGGTCAAGTGTTAGGCAGCACAAACACAGCCAGTTCACTCCAGAGGTGTGAGAGGTGTGGATGCATATGTAAGGATCGTTCCCTGGGGCAAATCCTTTAGCTGTGTAGACTGTATTTTAAACAAGTTTTGGAGTTGTTTTTGTTTTGGGTTTTGTTGGGTTTTTTATTGCACAATATTTGAGTTGCTGTAGTTACAGTCTTAATATATTTTGAGCATTTCAAATAGTCAGCTCTAGGCTGAAGCTTTCCATACAAAGCTACTGCTTGTTACTCCTTCTGTCGTCCCCTCCACAAAACCAGTATGTGGACTTCCTGAACAGTCCGCAGCAAGCTACTTACTGTATTTACATCACCCCTTCCCACTGCCTCAGCAGTCCCATTACTGTATACCTGGTTATAGAAGAAAAGAGCCGACTTCAGCTCGCACACAAAGTGGTTTGTTACACTGGGGTAGCTAAACACCTTTTGTACCTACCTACCTCCCACAGGGGGTTTCAAGGAGTGGAAAGCCAGAGCAGACGCACACATTCTTTAAGGGACACGTACTAGGGACATAGCTGCCGTATGACTTTCTGCCATGGGAGTGACAGGTTGCGTGTATGATTTTTATAGGAAAACTGAACAGCTCAAACTTCTCCTCGGAACTTAACGAGTGGTTCTGAGCAATTCCTGGGGCATGGCATTAAGAAGCAGAAGGGCAGCACACGCTCTCCTGTGCCAGCACCCTGCCATCTAATGGCCAGCCTTCAGATTCACAGGTGAATCAAGTTTTACGGCTCTGCCTCCACCTTTCTAGATCCTAGAGATAGAAAAGTCTGTTTGAACTACCTTAGTTTACATTTTGCTAAGGCAGATATACTCCTACTAGCTTATTTTGGAGTGTTCTGTCATACATCTTAATAACAGGGTTTATATCTCACCTAAAAGTACCTTTTGTTATAGTTACTCCGCTCTGCCTTACTGTGTCAGCCTAAATAATTCCTTTCTTTCTTTGGCAAATTCACACCATTTAAATATTTGCAGGCTTCAGCTGTATCTCTCCACTCAGCCATTATTTAGCATAATTTTCCCTTTTGTAAATGAATTCCAGTGTTCTCCTCTCTGATTCCTTCTGACAACACCCCTCCAGCAAAGATGCGTCCAGAGCTGGCCACAATGTTCCCATTTGAGTCACACCAAAAATCACGAAAAGCAGGTCTGCTGCCTCATTGCTTTGTTCCACGATACATTTGCACACACAAAGACTGAACAGAGCTTTTTCTGAGCCACTGTAACACCACAAACTTGTCATACTTGTTGTCCACTGCCATACCTACATGTGTTTGTTTTTTCAGCCCTACTGCCTTCCCAGTACAATATATTAATTTCAGGTTATTAAATGTATTTGTTTGCATTTGGCAGTTTGTTAAAGCTCTGAGCAACTGCTCATGAAATGAAATGGTTTCGAGGTTCTGGCTTTCTTGTGCTTCAAACAGCATACAATTGGAAATACTACAGCCATTAGTCCTTCAAAATGTGTTTTTCTGAGTCCTAAGACAGGTACAGAGTGTGTTTTGTAGCCAAATCTTTAACACAGTGAATCCAAGCAGATTCTGGTTTCTCACCCCAAGTGACCCTTTTCTGTTTTACAGAATCAAAAAGCCCTGCTGTCATAGAAATTATTGAAGCTGCTAATTATGTTTAAAGTTAACTTCTTTAGTACCTCTGTTAATTGGGAAATAAACCCAATACTGACACTTGAGACTGAGAAGAGATGCATTTGAAGTACAAGGTTATCTCCTAGGTACTCTGGAAATCTGGTGAATAATGATTTTAGCTGCACCATAAACCCAGCCATTGCACAGCTAGTTAAAATCTTCATGAATGGTAGTGATGTACACCTGTACCAGATGCTCATCACCATTTCACTCTTTTGTCTCCTATTAATCTTGACAATGGAATTTAATCCTGTAGATTAAATATATAGTAATAGATTTAGCTTTGTAACTTGCTGGCATCATAAATGCAGCAACTCCACTTTCTCCCTTTTTATACCTGTGAACCAGATGATTATCATTCTGTGTTAATGTCGCTATGAGGAGATGCATCATAAATTTCAATTAACACCTACCACAGACAATCGCTTCTCTTAAGTTGTACTTCTATCTCTTGTTTGCATAGGAAGAAACTATAATCTAACAAAAACAACAAAAAGAGGAGCTTGGTTTGGTACAACTTGAACATACACTGATACAATTTTTAAAACCTAATTTCAAAGGAGGAACACATTGTCATTTGATTATTTGGAAGCTATTTGAATTAATTGAAGCTCTTTTTAATTCTACAATTTGAAGAACGTGAACAAACTTTGCCTGTTGTTACTTTTCAAGAAACTAAAACCCATCTGCTGATTGTGAAGCCTAAAAAAAAATTAAATAGTTAAAATACTATTTCAAGATTCCCTCCTTTGAGCTTTTGGGGGTTTTTTTCCTTCCCCTTTTTTTTTATTATTTCAGTTAGCCAGAAAACCTCATTATTACCATCTGGCCACTGGGTGGCACCTCTACACAGATGCCAGATGTGCCCCAACAAACCCATGCTGTCTGTGATAACCATTCGTCCTGCAGCCAAGTGTTGACATCACATCACCTCTGCGTATGAAACTTTGTTTAGGAGACAGCTAAAGCTTATTAGTAAAAACTGACTTTACAGAATGTTCCTGAAATTTTTCACCATAATTTTTCTACTCCTATTTTTTTGTGGAAAAATTAAGCTCTATAAAGAAACCTGCCACTGGAAACCCGATTCCTTGAATATGTGTAAGTATTGCCAACTTTGGAGAGCATCTGACAGATGCTCAACTGACAGATATGCCAGACGAGATGCATAACGAAATTTGTTACTTTGTAGTAATATTGAATACAATGTCTGACACTGCAGTAGCATCCAGCACCAAGCAAAGTCAAATTCCAGTTTTGGTGGGCAATGAGGAAGTACACTAGTAACAGTCTTGTCCCCAGAGATCATTTGTAACTATGCACTGGGCTATCTCACTGAGTGTAAATCTGATCTTGATACTTATATTCTAGCCTAGCTTTAAAGCGTTGTATAAACAATAATCATCACATTACCTTACCTAACAAAGGTAATATTTTATATAGTAAGAAGGTCAAAGAACCAGATGAAGCTGTTTGACTGAGGAGACAGAAAGCTAGCATCACTCATTCATTTAAACACATGATGCTTTTCTTCCTTTGTTCACACTGACTCACCATGACTTGATGAACAGAAATATCATGTTACTGCATAATTTTGCTACTTTCTGTAGCTATGACAAGAGATACAGAAAGGTGTTTACAAATTCAGGGAAATGTAAATACTTCTGAACATGAAGACTCACACTTGTAGCATTCTCTCCCAAAACACACACACTCTTTTATGTAAGTATTAGCATTTGGTTCAAACGGATAGTTGGAAAAAATTAGCAAAGTTTGTGCTCTTTGCTCTTCAAATTTGGTTGTGAGGATCTAGTAATCTGTCTTAGACTAAAGTTCCACTTTTAAAAAGTCCAATTCATCTGGGCATCTCTAAATACAGTGCCATTCCAGCAGCAAGTAGGAAAGTCTTTAATTCTTAGGAAAAAAGTTTCTGTCCACAGGAACAGATGAAACAGGTTTGCATGCACCAAAACAGGCCTCTCAAGTTCCCCTTGGCCAAAGGCAAGAAAGCCCATGCAGGATGAGTACGGAGCCAGCAGGGACGGATGCGCTAGCACCTAAATACTAGGTCTTGTGGTGGAGCCACATCTTTTCCCACAGAAATCAATGACCACAGCACCAGACTGCAGTCGGGAACCACAGCTTACATGAAGGTCCCTGTCAGCGTGAGATCCTGGAAGATTAGACAGCCTTTCAGCAGCCTATTGCTGAGGCTCCCCCATGCTCCAGCCTCTCCTGCACCCATTTGGGCTGATGATGTCTGTGGAGGCCCCATGAACTGAGCAGCACACAGTGAGTGAACCCCCAGCAGCACTGCGGGAGACATTGAGAAAAGGGCCAAATGAATGAGATGCATGCAGGACTTGTGAGGTTTGGCTGGTGCTGCATAAACTCATCAATTTATCTATTCATCAAAATCTTCATAAACCACACCCTGCAATTACAGCAAAGGAACTCGCCTAAAAGGAGTTGATTTCATGAGCTAAATTAGCCCACTGTCTAGAACAAAGACAACCAACTAGTGTGGTACCAGCCAGTTTACATTCACATCAATTATGCTGAGCCTAATTGAAACGCAGGCTTTTGCAACAAAGCGCTGAGCCACCTTCTGCTCAGAAAATAACAGTGGCTTATAGTCAATGAAGATTTGCGATTACAAATTGTATTAATGTAAGTTTATTATGTCCTTTCTGAATATCAGTGATCTAAATACCTAGGAAACCTATAAAGCAGTTACAAACATGCTGCAGAGCAGAAAAAATATATATACATATTTTAAAAAGTGACACTATAGAGGCACCAATGAAGAACGTAGACTTGGAAATTCAGGTTTAAAAAGTGGCCATTAAAATTTTACTGAGCCTTAACTAGAAAGGAAGAGCAATTATTACAGTGACTGATTCCAGGAATGGAAGATTGAATTAAAATGATATATTCAGTGAGAAGAAATAGGAAAACATGAAGTTAAATTAAGTCAGCTTACATAATGTGAGATGTTTTGACACTTCCAGACATAATAATGGACTGCATAACTTCAGGTTTCAAATAATGATAACATTATTGCAAAATACATTAATATGTATTTTCTTACTTGCTTAAAAGCATGCAGCTGCAGACATTTTCATGTAAGCACTAACAATTCACTATTTTTGGTTTAAGAAACCACTAATTACTCTCATTCAAATTCTCTGCATATTTCTATATGGAACATCTGAGTGAAGTTTGAATCCTGTCTTAAAGGATGAAAATACTTAATCACAATTTATGAATGCATTCAACAGGCCAGGTCCATGACTTAGAGAAGACAGTCATCTTGTATGTGTATTTATGAAAACAATTTTAGAATGCTTTAACAGCAGCATTATGTAAAGATACAACTTTTAGAAACCTGCCTTTATACTTCCTATGGCTTTTCAAGTCACGAGTCCAGCAGAAAAAGTAGTTTGGGGGGGTCTTGGAAATTACTAAGTTTTTAAGTAGGAGAACAACAGAGGGTGGAAAGGCAACTCACACCCAATATGTATCAATTGCAGTCTCAAATGTGGCATAAAAAGTGGTCTGGTCATAAACTCTAGCACAACATAAGCTACCATTTCACAGCACATTGTGTAGCCCCATGGATTATCACCAGCGCTCTTCAATCTTATATACTTTAAGGAACAATTAATATAGATATTTAAATTGACAAAAAGTGACACATCAAAATAAATACATGGATGTGGATGGGGTTTATTCATATTAGGCTTTCTGCCAGCTCAGACACTGTAACATCAATTTACACCATGAAGTGCTTCTTTGAGGTCATATTGGCTTCTTAGGAAGGACTAGCTTACAAACCAGGAAGCAGATGGCTTCAGCATTCCTCCTGGATACAAGCTCACTTCAAGGTAGCCTACTTGCCTGTCTGCACCTTAACTCTACAGCACCAGAAGATCAGAAGCTTCACTTTCAGAGTTTGTTTTGCTTCACCTTTTGAGGAATGAGAATTTACCTCCTGACAGTATTTTTGCCTCTCTTCAAATCCATTTATCACTCCTCTCTTTCACCTCCTCCTCTTTTCCACTGTTACCAAAAGTGATCTTGCAAGCAGAGAGAGAAGATAAAAGAAAGAATGTAAAAGCAGAAAAGAGGGGAAAATGAAAAATGAAGATGAGATGCTCCTGGGAAAGGAGGTGCAGACAAACCAGGCAGACTATCTTTTTAACTGGGACACTGACAGCCCAGGTAATTACGTGTAAGTCTTTGTTATTTAAAATTATGAGCATTTTGTTACAATTCAGTACACTTACTTAATGCTGCTTCCACTTTGCTCATTAACAGCTCTCTTCTGGATTACTAAACTACAAGGCCTTCAACTATTGGTTATGAAGAGCTCATCTTCCAACCTCAATGCTTGTTCATCTTAGGATGCCTCCTGAGCAGGAAACACCTTCAAGTTAATTATAGTAAATGTCTGGGATGGAGACTGCCAAGCGGTTCTGAACACAGGAAAGCTGTCAGAGACTCTGTAATAAGTAGAAACAATGTGCTCCTCTAATGAGATCATTATATCAAAAGAAAAATCTTTAGGAAAAAACTAGGTAAGCTTTAACTTTGAAGAAGCTGGTTAAGACAGACTTTTTCTATCTCTTGCACTGATCTGTGGCCACACATCTACAAAAGAAATACATTTATGTTGTCTCTTAGATTCAACAAATAGCCAGAGCAGAGGTGGCTAATCCCAATGCACATGCACTGAGTAAAAACAAGTTTGATGTGTCCACCATAAGCGCTTTCAGCCACACTTACTCTCCTGATTGGGTCAAATCTATCACTAATGAAAGCTTCCTCTCCACGTGACAAGCGAATTTAGATATAATCCTCCTTATCTTTGATTAAGGATGTCATCTATAAAATTATAAGATTACTATGGCTGTGTTTGAAGCTGAATTAAGAAAAATTTACAGGAGTGAACTTGCTCTTACTAGCCTACAGCTATAGCATCACATATTCTTACATAAACCTGACCTGGTCTTTACCTAGCAGGAGTAACCTCCATGGTGTTTGCTGAAGGAAGTAATTTTAGTCTCAGTGTCATGCTTCAGTTCTTTGTCATCAAGAAATGAATTATTCTGGTACGGCATTAAGTGGCAAACCATATTGTTCCAGTATGTGTGCATACTATCTCAGTGATTATGATGCTTTATGTACCTGCAGTGTGTAAGCTCCTGACAGCTTCTAGACAAAAAAATCATGTGACCATTTAAAAAAAAAAACAAACAACAAAGAAATTAAGGCAACACATGCAAAGTTTTCTGGTCTTTCTTTGGAGCCAGAAGAGTTTATATGATCCGACTATCTCAGTAGGTTAGGTAGCTCAGTGTTTACGCAAGAAGTCTAATTGACAGTTGAGTACAAAGAGTAATTAAGCAAACACCTCGAATCACACAAAATAATTCTACTACAATTTCAATCACATTTTAATTTTAAAGTAGTTCACACATTAAACTTTATCCTAAAGCATCATTTGGTACAAGTGTATTATGAGTCTTTGACTTTACACATGAAATGCAAGTCATTCTGGAGCCAGTTCAAAGACCAACTTAAGTCATCTAGGACGTCCTATTTACAATAACTTACTACAGAGTCATCTGCCAGGACTCTATAGTTACCTGCTAAACCCTTCTATTTTAATTTCTGCATTTGCCTACTTTCAACCCTCTAGGGGCTAGAACCAGTTTAACAAGGCATTTATCTTGTCATTTGTGACCCAGATGGGGCAACTCCTTCATAAGGGACAAAGAATTTAGAATTTCCCACAGATAAATCTTTAGGATTGGGGGAAATGTTGTTAGTACTGGGTTTTAGACAGCAGAGTATTTTGCGTTGATAGTTTTTCAAAGTATAACATAAGCCCCTCCTTTCTTGAAAAAAAAACGCAAAGGGGCCACAGATTCCTTTTCTGAAAAGGACCTCCAAAAAGAAGTGAGAGTGAACAATGAAGGGAATCAACGTTCTCACTAGAATCGCTTAGGCAAGGGAAAAGAAAGACAGCAATCATGGTTTTGCTGTATTACATACACAGTGAAATAGGTGATTTAAAATCTTTGGGCTCTGTCTCAGAAGCCAGATGTTCAAGCACTCTAAAAACCTCCTCTAGGCTGCTGTGTGCAGTAAATGCATATTTGAAAATACAGTTAACCTTTAGGGCTGCAAAGTTTCATTCCGCAAAGGTAGAGACTCTGAAATCTCTGTTAAGAGATGTTCATTATCCATAATGCATAACTGTATTTTTTTCTGTCTTTATATAAGATAATGATCACTTCAAAGAAACCAAGCATCAGGAAGAGGCCACTAACGATAACAAATAATACCTAAATATCTGAAGTTTATTTTCAAGATAGAACATTTCATTAGTTTAAATATTGTAAACTGCTAAATTAGAGATATAGAAATAAAATGGCACGAAACAATGCTGAAGCATCATAAAGAAATGACCTTGTTAAAACACTTGCTCTGAACTATGTTTCCATCAGAAGGCAGCACTGCAGCCTAGTCTGTAAGTCTGCTAGATACAAATCTTTCACATAAAAAAATAAAGGAAACACATAATTTTCTATTAGTCTTCCCATTACTTAATGAGAAAAAAACAGGAGCTACAGAAACAAGAGGACGCTGATGTCTCGGTTTCCCTAATGAAAGCAAGTTCAACATCATTTTAGTAACTCAGGTCTCACTGATTACTTGTGCAATAACATTTTTAGGAACTTCAGAACAACAGTGGCTAGAAGGGGCAAACTAAACCAATTAAGTTACACTCTGTGTTGGTTTTAGGTTAATTCTATGTCCTTAGTCCATTCTTTTATAATGCTCTACTAGGAAAATATTTAAGAGTTGGCTCAAAAAGTAGTTTTGCTATAGAAACCTTGGCAAGCACTTAAAAACTGTTTCTGTTAAAAGGCCCTGCTCTTCCCCAGTAAACAGGCATCAGTTTTCATTAAATAAAAGCTTCAGTTCCCCATTGGTTTTGTAAGCCATATACAGCTGTATTTCTGCACCTCAGTCTGTACACAAGTACATGAAAACAAACAAGCACCCTGAAAAGCCTGAGCAGACTGAACCCTAGACCACATTAACAGAAAGATGCAATATGACTGAAGGGGTTTGTTTTACAGCTTACTTTTGAAACTAGAACCTCCTCTTCTCCTCAACCCTCACCTTCATTATTAAATTGTCATTTGGGCTAGATTAAAGGACAGCAGAGCAGCATAAAAGGAAGAAAGGTGCAAAGCTAACAAAATAAGCACATTTGCAATGGGACTTAGGGAGACGACAGATTATTGAGCAGATGAAAATAATGAGACTGTTCCAGGCATATGCGATAGACAAAAATCAGAGTGGAAAAACCGAAAATGCTTCTGAAAGTATGACAGATGCTAAAAGCACTCTAAGAAAAGGGGAAAGAAAGGAAAGTGAGGACCTCTAACAATTAATAGAAGGTCTCCTCAAGCCATTTTTTTTCACACCATATTTTACTCTTCAAGGAAATGGAAAGTAGTTTTAGGAAAAATTATTTTGTACAAACATTTTAAAAATGCCCTGTACTTATGCAAGCTTTTGCAATTTTTTATTTTCTATTGCATACATGCTATGTAGGTGCCATGTAAAAACTCCTACCCAAATATTAAGCAGTACAATGTAATCAACAGGTAAACTGTATTAAAGAAAAAAGAGGGTGCAAAAGGCACAACCTGGTAATTTTTGCCCTGCAATTATGGTGAGAATCTTCAGAGTCTGACTGTGGTAGGTTATTGTCATAACAGTTTCAAAACAGCAGCTGCTCCATCAGATTTATCATCACCAAAATCCAACATCGGACAGGGAACACTTGTGGCAGGAGGGATCAACACCAGGTAACAGGAGGTGTAAACATCAAGGCCAACTGATAGGACACAAGCAAGGTTTGGGTAGTCATTCAGTACATACATAACACACGCACCTCTACGGTCTTTGGAATCAAGGTCACACAACAAAAGTAACAGTCACACAAACTTGATGGCACTGCTAGTAACCTCCAGGATGTAACAGATGGATCAATTATGGCTCTTCATTTACTAGCCAAGTAATGATACAGGACAGAAGGGAATTCTATGGTAAAATATGTTTAGTTCTTTGCTTAGACATGGATTACTGTTCAAATTCATGCTTACATGGATTAACAAATACAACAGGTAAGGTCAACAAGTCTTCCAAAAAAAAAAAGTCTACATAGTCTGCAAGGAAGAAAAAGATTGCACAATAAAAATTTAGAGAGTGAAATAATGTTAGATGCACAAACCCTCATTTTATTAAATTATTCATTTAAAAGACATATTTAATTTGTTTTGTAAGTAAAATATTTCTCTAATTATGCAACAGAGTAAATACTGGGCAAAAATAGTCTTTCCTGCCCTCCCTAGGCAGTCTTATTCAGCTCTGAAGCCTAGCTCTTATTTTTCCTCACTGTAAGCTTACTAACCACAAATGTTCTAATTTGTAAAATTATCCAGGGCTTTTCTACAACTAAGCTGCTGCAAGGGGTGGGGAAGGGAGTAAAGCAAGAGGGTGGTGGGTGCTTAATTGCTGGCCAGGGTCAACCTACCACAGAATTACATCCTTTTTGTGGGGCTGGGATTAGGATTCCTTCACAATTACCTGTCCTCAGGAGATTAGTTATGCTCAGAGGTCCATTTGTTAAACACACACTGGGTTTTGGTTATCATGTATAAACATACACTAATCCATTTTTACTTTAATATGTCATCATGTTGCGCTATTTCTTTTAGTTAAAGCTAAAAGATTGTTAATCCTGTGTGACTTTTTGAAACGGAAAAGAAAGAAGCTACCAGTGTTAAATCTGTACTGGTCATACATACGCCCCAATAGAAATGCACACACTCTAAATACTCAGACTTGGTAAGCTTTTTCTAGCAGTACTTATGCATTCAATATTTTCCATACATAGCTTCATGTTCTTTGCACCAATGCCATACAGAGCAAAGCGTGCCCAAAATTTCAGCTCCCTCATAAGCATGTGATCCCAGGTCTCTTTGTCTACAGGTAGAGTGGCTGTATAAGGTGCCTATGGACAGCATCTCTTCTGGAAAGCTAAATAACACATATTAAAAAAAAAAATGCTTTCCTCTATTTGTGGTTGTCCACAGGTGCACATGAACAATTACAAAGGAGCAGTCAACTCAAAAGTGGGAAGTGAAAGGTAGACTTTAAGGGCTGTTTTGCTGAATATACCATCAAATTTGGATGCCCTCAGAAAATATGCAGTATTCGATGAATGTGAAACTGTAAAACTGTCCTTTGGAACTCTTAAATAAAATAAATACCGTTTCTGGCCATGCTGGAGGCTCTACTGTCAGAGCCCTGGCACCCTTGGCCAGTTCAGCAAATCTGTCATCCAGAAGTCACTTGTTTATAAGCGCAGACAACTGTTCCCAAGGCTGTTTGCTGAACTTCCAACAATACCTGGCTGGTTTTATGATGTTGTGATATGATGCCACTCCACATCTTAGAAATTAACTCTCTAAAATCTTCCCACTTCTAGAGACATCTACAGTCAACCACTTCATCTTGAGAGGATAAGCTGGGAACAAGATCTCCAACACCTGTGAAATCAGTCACTGCCTTCCAAACATTTTCTTGCTCTGGGAACTGCTCCTGGTTGGATGCAGGGCTGAAGGGTCTTTCATTGGGCCACCCAGTCTACCACAAATGCTTTGCATTCCTAGACTATCTTAGAAGCCATCTTTTCTTTCCAGGACCAACTCATAGTGGCAAAGACAGGGAATATTTACATCTATTACATCCTCCTAGATACCTGTAAATGGAGAGGAGTCATAGAAAAGGCAACACCCTTCCTCCACAGCAGTAACCTTGGTGCCACAGCCAGCAGGGCCATCATGGGAACTGAATGCTGTCAGCAACACAGTTTCAAGTCCTGGAGCATTAGTCAGTGATACCTACTGCTCAGATGCCCTGACGTATCCTGACTTCTCTGTCAAATATGAGCTGGCACCCTGAGTTATGCCACTTGTAGTACTGAATGCCGCAGTGGTAACAAGGATCAGGTAACAAGATGTCATAGGGAGGATCAGTGCCCATACTGTTTGCTTGTGATTCAGCCTTGGGAGAGAAGCAGAAGGCACCAGCACTTACATTCACACTTACAGTTTCAAGAGGTGCTCAGTACTTCTCCAGATGCCACTGACCACTGCCTCTCTTGTTCATGTGTCTTTCTTCAGCTCTTTGAAATCTCTGAAAAAGGACCTAAACCAATGGACCCAGGCTTCTGAAAATTATTAAAAACTGAAGTTAAAAGCTCCCCAAGAACCATAAACTTGCTCTAAGGCTGAGGAGTGACTGAAACACATGAAGACATTGTGTGCATTGCTCCTCTGATAGGAAGCACAAGCGGCAGCAGCAGATATATGGATACTTGTTGATTTTGCTAGATTAGAAAGTCTTTATGTTTGGACATAGTAATCACACACACATCAAAGCCTGAACACAAATGAGGACTATTGCTCAAAAGTGAAACAATCTATTTAGAATTCATGTGCAGAGAAAGAAAAGCTTCTGCCAAACCCTCTTTCTGAGGAGTCATTCTTGGTGATTGTTTCTCTCTTTTCAGTTTCTAGAACCTCCTGTAAAACCCAACCATAAAGTTCAGAAAACAGACAAAAGACTCTAAAGTTTCAGAGTTCACAGGCTAAAATAACAAGGAAGAAGAGTAAACCCAGGAAAGATATATGAAATGCTAAATCAAGTAAGTCTGTCCACATTTCAGTATCCGCTTAGATAGTATTTAATTTCATGACAGTCAATATCCTTTGTTTCACAACTGTTTCCCCTGATGTTCTTTACATTATAAATAAATTATAAAATAAAGTTTAATATTAAGAAGTAACTCAGTGTGGAATTTTTCTTTAGTTTAAGGAGTGTCATCCAGACCATCATACATAAAGTTGAGGGTTTTTTAAAAGCAAAGTGATAGACTAAGACTACCAACAATACTACAATTTACTGAGAAAGATCAATATGCCCACAGACAGTTCAAAAGAAGAGATGGATGTTGTGCTGCCTCAGAAACACAGAAAACATGACTGGAGAGGTAAAGGCAACTGCATGTGTTCTTCCCACAAACTGAGTAAGTTGCTAACTTGGAAGAGGGCTCAAAACTCCTTCCAAAGGTAGAAATGACTCAACCACTAGATGGAATATTACACACACACAAAGCACCAAATAACAAAATCTATTCTTGGAGAAGCACCCCTATTGCTTCTGAAAGTAAAAATCTAAGCACATCTATCTCACACACACACCATGGCCTGCTACTGCCAACATGTGGCTGGCACACCTGCTTCATTAGATAACATGATCACCTGATTTGTCATCAGCAGCATAATTTATTTATAATCATTTTCAAGTGTAATGAACATTATGCTTGTAAGAAAATGCAGTCAGTAAACCAAAATGCGTATCTCAGAATGAAAACAAGTATTATATTATCCATTCATATTCAACAAATCTACTCTACACACCTGTGCTGCAATTATAGGCTGTAAAACAGTCTAAAAATATATTTCAGAATTATGAGGGAAAAAGATCGGATTTTGGACAGCCTGGGGAATATTACGTCAAGAAGAAAAACTGAAAGAATTTAATCTTGGTAAAAAACAACCAGTGCTACCAGTAAGACAGAAATCCGTCTGTCCTAAGTTATAGAGAGGTACAACCAGGAAATAGATGTTAAGTTCTATCAACACTTACATGTTGAAGTCAGAACTGATACCTCTCATTGTGGGAAGGAACAAATAGATGATGATAGTGTCTTGCCTTGGCAGCTGTCCCAGGGTAATAATTAGAAGAGAAGGAGTTCCATAATAAAGAACGGTGGGAACAGTGGATTCTTAAGAACCACAAAGAAATACGAAAGTATGCATCCTTCAGACCATAAAGGACTTGCTTTAAGGTGGATGTAGGAAAAGCACTTCTGCAGAAAACAGCATGGGGGGGAGGAAAACACTGTTTAACAGAATTATACCAAGGAAATATGCCAAAGGTTGCCAAATAACCATGATCTAACTTGAAAGAGATTAGACATGTCCAAACAGGTACACAAAGGTTTATTTTTCTTTTAAAACCAAACAAAACCAAGCAAAACTAAACCATATAGTATGGAAAGTTAGTCACGATGTAGTCATGTTAAGGAATCACCCTGATCATATTTAGTAAATCACAAAAGACAAACAACCAAAACAAAAAGCAAAAACTAAAATAACCAAAACAAACAGAAAACAATTCTAAAGAAAACAGCTACTAAATAAGCCTACGAAGGCAAACTAGACAAAGAAAACAGGCAGCCAGCTGTTGAGCAGTGATTCAGATACCTTTCTAACAGTAAAGAACAACTCTCATGGAGCAATTGTATTTCATAGTTTTAAAAGAAACTATTCAGAGTATTAAAACATAAACGCCCATCACAAAAATCTGATTACATCAGGCAACACCTACAGTGTCATCAAAAATACTGTTGTGCTTGATATTTGAACTTGCTAAAAGCTCATTTAGATGCAGAATTTAAAGTTGCCAAGTTTTTGCCAGATGCTTCCTGTTCAAATTCCTCCTCAGCAGTCACGGCAAGCACCCCTGCAACGTGTAATCAGCACTCAAATACCTCCATGTAAGCCCTGAACTATTATTATTCCCTCCAATGCTGCCCCACTGGTTTAGCAGCTAGTGGGACATTCTTCCAGCACCAGCAGCCTGCCAGCTCTTGACCTGCTCATGCATAGCTTCTGAGCACTGTACTCTAAAGCGGGAAGAAAAGAAATACAGCCCATTATAACTGGGTTCATTTAGGATGCAGAACATCTGTAAAATACTCAGGTCTATATTACCACACAGTTTCACATACTAGTAAACATTTATAATTGAGGTCACTTTTTGCTCATGTTTTCAAATTAGAAATCTTACTATCACATTCTATTTATCATTTACAGAAAAAAAAGGAATTTTCACCTAACCCAAAATACTAGAGTTTGTTATCTGACTAGATTTACTTCTGCCAATAAAAGTTACACTATAAAGTATGTGCTGATTTTCTACTTTTTTATTTACAAGACATTTTTAGCACACTGGAACACATGTAAAAGTTGTTTGAGATAATTGTTTTGACTTACTTGTTTTGAACTAAATTTTACAAAGTTAACCATTTTCTGAATTATGCTATGATCCAAACATCATATGCGTGCACCTATAAATGCTTTTCGAAAGTCAAGATGAGAAGTCATGTTTCTTGACAGAAAAAGCTGCATTTAGGCTTCCTATTATTTTTCTGTTGTTTTATTTACTGCCATGAACTAATGGAGAGCACTGTTGTATTCTACCCATTTTTTAACTTTCATGCTGAATTGTAATGAAAACATAAAAACTCTGCCACAGAATTCAGCTTCCTCATAAAATTCCTGTGTTATAGCTATTAGCTCTACCTTACCTCAAAGACCATATACAGTAAATATTTCTATTTGTCGCAAGAAAGGAAGATATCATCTAGATCTTATTAAAGAACTGATTAGCTCAATTATCAGTTGCTTCAAGCCACAAATATATAGCCTGAGATAGTGCTAACAATGAGACAGACTCACATGAGTAACAGTACAACCCTGGCTGCCTTTGGATTTCTACTCTATCAACAGAGAGGACAGAAACCTCCAGAATTAAGATTTGTTAGAACTTTAAAGTTGACCACTTTCCTGAAAACATCACTGGTTTCATCCCCAATATAGAAGAGCTCCTCTGAGGCCCTGGCTATGCTCAATCTCTGATAAACGTGACAGGAACATGTATCAAGTTCATGTATCATGTATCCTGTTACACAGGAATCAGGCAGCCAATTTCACGTGAACAGACTTATCACCTGCAGGACTGTCACCTATGTTGTATTTAAAATACATCCCTGTGGAATGTTTATAGGCCTCCCAGACTCTTTTAGTTCTTCATGTCATACACACCCTTTAAATTACACAAGGACTATAAAGCCTGATGAGTTCCACTCTGAAATTGCAAATGATATGTATTCATTCAGAGCTTCTGGAAGGTGCCAGTGTTTAGGGTTTTTTGGTCCTTTGTGCTGTTATTTGCATATAGAAGCCATAGTCAAAATCAGACTCCCATTATTCTAGACATTTGATAATCACACAACCCCAGCCTGGGAGAGATTACTCAGTAACAACACAGACAGAAGGTGTGAGGAGAAGATCTCTTATTGCCAAAACTGAAGGTAGGCAAGTTTGCCTCCCATTGAATAAGTTAAGGAATCCAGCCTCAAATCAGAAGAATCCCACAAGGTTAACTCAGAATACGTCTACACGGTGAGGTGAGGCTGCCATATGTGTTTAATGCATCCAAGTTTAAATAAGCCACATAAAAAGCAGTTTTAGTTTGCAAGCCATGCCACTAGGCCAGTCAGGTGCTGTGCCTGAATGTCTGTCCTTTCAGGCTGAATATCTGAGTTTATTCTCAGTGCTGCAGAAAAAAGAGTCAATCAGCCCAATCAATCAATCTCCCTCTCTATGGGATTTGAGAGTGCAAGCTACCTGTGTCTATGCTAGCTGTAGTAGCCCATCTATGTTACTTCCCTACAGAAGGTACTTTGCTCCTAGACAACTTCTAACCAAGGAACACTGGACATGCATAAATCCATACCTCTTCTTGCTACCTAATCTGTACTGCTAAGAATACAGAGCTAACACCAAAAGTAACATGAGGGCTGCCATTTCAGAAGTTTCACTACATTAGAAACATAGAATCATAAAATGGTTTGGGTTGGAAAGGACCTTAAGATAATCAAATTCCAACCCCCCTGCCATGGACAAGGACACCTCCCACTAAACCATGTCACCCAAGGCTCTGTCCAACCTGGCCTTGAACACTGCCAGGGATGGAGCATTCACAACTTCCTTCCAACAAATTATCTACAGTGTTACTCTGAAACATATTAGAAAAATAACTCAACAATTACTTCTTCTTCACCAAGTACACAAATATTCTTCAAATAGAAAGAACTGAAGTTGTAATCTTTCAAGTAGAAAGAACTTAAGTTCTTTTTATTTCCATTCCTATTTTCTCCCCTGCTGCTTCAGCTGTTGCATATAGCTAAGGGAGCACACAAAGATGCTTCAACAGGGAACATGTATCCAGCAGTGTCCTCCCGGCACCACAGAGTGTAAATTACTTGTACTTTATCTGCAAATTGGTTATCATGGGTGAATTATCAAACCATTCTCCCTGAAGATAGAGATGGCACTACAATGTTGCAGACTCTTACTAGTGATAATATGGTTTGGTTTTATGCCAAACGTTCTTATGCTGTTCCAAAATTCTAAATATACATTCTGTCACAAGAATAACCAGTTACTCACTAAATGATTCATAACTGAATGGCACAGGATTCCCAGCCAAGGATAGGAAAACATGTCAGCACTGCTAATCACAGGGTACATCCCTGGCTGTTGTGGAATGTCCACCATGAAATCCCAACTGGTGGTTTCAAGGAATTAGTATTATGGAAGCCAAACCAAACGCATCAGTAAAAACTTCTTGAAGTCAAAGAATAAGAAACTATAGAAAACCCCCCAAAAATGAACAAATTCACAATGACACCTGGAATTACCTTGTACTTCTCAGTGCCAGGTCTCTGCAAGTCCATAGGTTTCACACTGTTCTACTATGAGACATTATCAGCAGTGTGCCTTGTGACAATGAAGGTACCTGAACATCTCTAGTACAAGAAAAGTGTACAAAATGGCATAAGTACAGAGAAGGGCCACCAAGATGCTTTTATCTGGGGTATGAGGTACAAGCATCACCTGGAAGGGTAAAAAATGGCTACCTAGCAGGAGCCAGCTCTCCTTGGAGATGCACAGGGATGGACCAAGAGGACAGGGATACAAGTTGCAGCATAAGAAATTCTGATTAGAATTGAGGACACATTTTCACAGTCTTCACAGAAGTTGTGGAGTCTCTGTCCATGCAGATATTCAACACTTGACTAGACAAAGACCTAAGAAAACAGATCAAACTTCAGGGAGGGATCTAACATCAAAGTCTGCTCTGCTTTCAGTGGGGAGTTGGCTGAAATGAGCTCTAGGTTTCTTCCAACCTAAATCAACCTATTTAGCATCTACCGTACAATGACAAAAACATTCTGCTAGTTGCCTGCCAGGAAAAAACATACAAGCTTCTCACTTCCTAAACTGCAGCCTCTACTCACAAGTCCACTGGTACTAGAAGTTCTCTCGCACTTTCTTTTCATTAACTAGAAGTCATCCGTGACTCTACATGAGCCCCAAGGGTCTGCGTTGTGGCACCCGCTCCTGGCCACAGAAGGAGAGACAAATGGAAAAAGATTGTTTCCACTAGGCCATGCAACTTTAATGTTTTCTGCTCAGCTGTTTATAGCCTGATCAAACTCTGTAAGCTTGGGCAATGATCCTCACTGATTTGAAGAGCATCAGACAGCCTTCCTGACATACAGCCTTGCCTCAACAGCAGCATCAGAGCTGTTGCAGCAGCAACAGTTCAAAATACTCTAGAGACAATATCACAGTAGCTTGCAAAGATAAAATAGCAACTATTAAAGAGCTGGTTGAAGGATGCACTGGGGCACCTCTGTCTGCCTGTAGTTCTTCCCGTACTGATGGAGTAACTCTTAACAGTAGAAGGAGCAGTGTAATCAGTAATAATCCTTACTGAGAAAAAACAAAGTCAAAATAGCAGTTGCGCTTCTGGTGTCAGGCTCTGCCTGAAACACAGGATTTGGGGAATTCAAACATGGCAGTTTTACAGATTTTAATAGGTTGTGGCATTCCTTTAAAAAATGGCTCGGTTGACTTTATAACTGTAAATTATAGACAAATAAAGCAAAAAGTACTGTTTTATCCAACAAATATTCTTTCATTTTAATTTCAGAATTTCTAAGTACAGTTCCACAATGAGGCTACTGAAAAAATGACAGTATTTTTACACACTTGGGAATGAAGGATATTGATGATAATATGGAAGATGATAATTTACTTTCTTTAAATGAATACTGTGCCTGTTATCTTTTCTTTTTTTTTTTTTTTTTTTCAGCCATATAACAGTTTGGGTTGGAAGGGACCTTGTCTTTGCCAGTCTTTCCCTTCTTTTCATAAGCACCAAGTTATGAAATATTTGATGATAGGTTGTATTAGCTCACAGTATGTGGCCACATGAACAAACATGCATGGGTAGGTAAACTGTACAAGAGAAAGTTCACTAGGTTTAAGAAATAAATAATAGTAGAATAGTATATACAAAGACGCACTATTATCAGATACATTATATGCACGCAAACCATTGATGACTTTTTCCTGTCTGTCCTGAAAGCTAAAGAAGGGATTGTTTTCTCTTGCACAGGAACTTCCTTGCATAGAACATGTTGTCACACTTTTATTCTATTTAAAAATGCAAGGTGCTAAAGGAAGGACTGTCTAGTATTAACAGTTCCCCATCTTTTCCATTTTAAGATTCCATTTTCAGCAGCCTTTAAGCTTCCTAAGCGTTGCCATTTTGGCTAAAATTTTGCAAAATGAGACACTAGGTCAAGTAGTATCTCTTCTTTCTCCTGCTTACCCTGTCCTCTCTCTGTGATCATCTATGAAAGGTTTGTCTTCCATGACTTGCCCAGCTTTCCCGAGGAAACATGGCTGAAGTAAGGACCAACCCCAGTTCCCTAAAGAAACTTGAAAATCCGTTACCACAATCAATGAAATAACACAGAAGTTCTGCAGAAAATTATTTTTTAAAACCAGATTGTCTGTGAACAAAGAAGGCACCTTAAAGTCACACACAAAAAGTCAGAGCATAGTTTTTGAAGCTCATGACTGTGTGACTTTGCACTGTAGCATGCATGGAAGTATCAGCCTGTGGACCCCCCGTACCAGGTAACACAGAAGGAGTTCAGCTACCCAAATTCAGATGTTGGAGGTGTCACCTTCAGGCAGCTTTTAAAGTCAATGAGGCAAAACTGGCACTTCTCAGATGCAATTCATTTAGCCTGTTTTAGACACTCACCTTAGGCTGAGATGAACTGCATGCCAGACGTGCCTATTTGCCCTCCCTGATTATAAAGGGAATAGCTAGTTCAGATGTAGATACCTGAAATTAGAGGATATGGATCCCATCTTGCATATGAAGTAAGTCAAAGTAATTATATTTACTGTTTCAATAACAGATAATAATTTCTATATACAAATGTTGTCCTGCCTATGCTCTGAGGGCACTGCAGCTACAACAAAGCTTCACTCTTGGTTTTTTCATGCAAGCAGGAGCCCACTAGAAAATAAAGGCTGAACTGCTTGATGCAAATCTCTAGAGGATGAAAAGGGAAGGAAAGACAGGACAGAGCTGTGAGAACAAAGGAACATGACATAGAATAAAACAAGAGACAAGATAGCAGTGTTAAGGAAGAGCAGGCAGTGAAAACTGCTGTTTTCACTTTTTGACAAATGGTAGTCAATGAATTGGTATGCATTCAATATTTAATATTAGTTCTACACTTCATACATTATTAAGTGCCAACTATATGTACCTGCATTCAACATGAACTTTTTGTTTGTTCATGTTCCTAGGTGGTTTCCACAGTAGTGTTTTATAATAATGACTCCTCAGAACACCTTTATATTTTCATTTGTCACCATTTCAAAGCGTGCATTTGACACACTAAAACCAAAGATGTGAAGACTGGCACCAAGTTTGAGTAGGCTAGAACCTCCTTTTTCACAACAGTCCTTGTTTTAATAGACATTTAACTTTTCAGTACAGAAATTTTATCACCTCAATGGTACTCAGCACTAGTATGGGTCAGATTCATCTGAATACAGTACAGTATACTACCTCTCCAAAATGAATATGCAACAAAGGTAGAAGCACTCCCCCAAAAAATAAGGAAAAATGCCTTGACTGTAAATGGCATGAGTCCACTTTATTTTTTAAGATAGTTCTTCCTAATTCAAGAGGAAAAACATGAATAAACAAAACCAGCAATTCTTTTGCACCACAGAAGTCATGAATGAGATCCCACTCTTCCCTGCTAGGATCTACCCTTCCACAGACTTTCAAGCAGGCTGAAGGAAGCACCAGCAGTCTTACTGGTTCAGGTTTTTTAGGTCGTTATTTCTTTTCAAAGGACAAAATGAGAAGGTGAGCATTCTTCACACTGGTGTTTTCACAGGCACCAAGCCTGCAAAATCAGTGACACAGAACCAGCAGCTGATGTTCAGCTCATGCAGAGGAGAAAGACTACTGTTTTCATGGCACAGATGTCATTACGTAGGTTTTCACGGGACAGCACTTTTTACCTCTTAAAAATGCAAACAAAGTAAGTGAATGCTTTAGCATGCCATCCCTCTTATCTTTGTATCTTTCTAGAAATGTGTTGTTGGTTCCTTTTTTTTTTTTTAATTAGAATTGTTTTCCTCATGAGGTCATAGTATAGATAAAATTGAGCAAAACACATTCTGCAACTAATTATTTGATCATGACAGTGGTTTTAGAGAACTTCTGTCCTCTATAAAACAAAATTAAAATCAGAAAGCTTTATTCTTAAGGCATTACACTTGCATCTCAGAGTACTAAGAATTATACTGCAAATGTAATTACCCTTTTCCACTTCTAGCTCCCACAAAGTAAGTGCAACCAGGACCACTTGTAGACATCCGCATTCCATCTTGCAAAGAATACAGATGAATGATTTCATTTCTTCTTTGAACCAGAAAACACACAAGTATAGTTACACACACAAAGGACATGGAATGGAAGGTTCATATTTTACTATTTAACACAGCTGACTGTGTGACACTTCAACATCTTGTTCTTGTTAATCAGTCAAGCTACTAATGTTCTGTGTTATTATAAGCTCTGTTTTTCACAGGGTGAAACATTCATTCTTCATCTTTCTACGAAATATGATGTTATATTCTGCCTGTGAAGCACAATTCCTTCACCTCTTCTAATACAGAATTCAAAGAAGAGTAACTCAAAGAATATTAAAGTAGGGAAGAGGTATAAAATCTTGGTCGCACTGACACTTCCTTCACACAATACGTATCTTCACATTCAACATATGCAGGGGGGCTGGAACTAGATGATCTTAAGGTCCTTTCCAACCCTAACTATTCTATGATTCTATATCTCCCGAATATGTGTGTTCCGTTCCAACGTAAGGTATAATTATTTCACAGTCTAACTCTCCTTGGATGTTGCCTAATGCTGTTTCCCTTTGCTATTTTGTGCTATTACTGAACCCTAATTAATTTTTGTTTCCTCGCCAAATCATTGTAGAAAAGCAATCCCATAGGTTTCTTTGCCTTCATGTACTTAGTATTTTGATGAAGATAAGCTGAGTTGAATTTACTCAAGTGAAAGGAAAATAGTAAAAACAAGTGGGGTGTTGCTGATGGTAGCAGTCTTAGCTTCCTCGATACTAACACCAAAATATCAGTGTTCCTTGAGGAAGTAATGAACAGCAAAAATGTCCTCTTTCTTCACGGTGATTACAGTGACTCATCTTGGGGGAGAATCCAGCTACTGACATTTATGTGATAGCCAGCTCATAACTGGACTGAAGAAACTTGCCAGTCTTGACCATCAATTATGAAAAGCTCAAAATTCGTGAAGTAGCACAGATTGTGAGAAAGACTGATAAACAATCACACCCCAAAGATATACAATTTTCTTTGTCCTCCTATAGTCAACTTCCTGCTTCAAAGTTCAAATTCAAGTCATCAACTTCATTTTTGAAGTAGCCCTTGGGTGGAGAACATTTAATGTCCAAGACATGACAACTCTGTAGGGACTTGACTTAAAGGGATCAAGTAAAACTTGGTTTCTTAGCATGGTGCAGTTTTTTACAGCATGGGGACAGCTATTATGCTTTTTTATTGTTCTCTTTCACTGCACCTTCTGTGTAGAGGCTCCAATTTGTAGCTGTTATCCCTGGGAAAGAGATTGATTCTACAAGGTTTTTCTGGAAAAAGAGACCAGAGGATGTCACCTGGCTTCTCTGATTTAATCCCAGATGCCCATGAAGAGAGGCAGTACAATACACACTTCACTGAGGCAGGAGAATGCACACTTGTAGCCCCAAATCTAAAGGAACTGGGCTGCTTTTTTGTTGATTGGTGTTTTGGGTTTTTTTATTGACTACAGCTCTTCAAGGTAAGTAACTAACAGCAAGGAAAATAACACAGGAAAGCATAAAAAATAACACAGGAAGAGCAAAACGGCTCATCAGACAATTTTTTAACTGGAGTATCATAGGATTGCAGAATGGTTTGGGTTGGAAGGGGCCTTAAAGCTCATCCAGTTCCAACCCCCTGCCATGGGCAGGGACACCTTCCACTAGACCAGGTTGCTAAAAGCCCTGTCCATCCTGGCCTTGAACACTGCCAGGGACGGGGCAGCCATAGCTTCGCTGGGCAACCTGTGCCAGTGCCTCACCACCCTCACAGGGAAGAACTTCTTCCTAATACGCAATCTAAATCTACCCTCTTACTAAGTTTCTTCAAACTGCCAGCTGTCATGCTAGTATGTGTCAAACCATGACTCTTTCATAGCAAAAGCCATGGCCATTTATTAAGCATCCTAAATTTTCAAAATAATCACTGGTAAAAGTATACTTTTATTTGGCCTATACAGCATTCACGCAACCATGACTTATAACCTATCATTCATGTAATAAAAATAAAATACCTTAAACCATGTCTTTTGAGAAATGCTACACAATCTTCAACATACTAAATAAATACACTTAGTGGCTTTGGTTGTGTATTAAAGGCTTTGCTTATTCCTTTTTTCTTTTTCTTTTTCTTTTTTTCTTTTTAATGAGAGTGGTAGAAAGCTATACAAATAAGAGAAGTTTGTGCTCCCTGAAGATGACCAACTGCAGTTAATGATTGTGACATACATGTGTATTTCCATGTGCTGAAACACAAGCCCAAATTGTTATCAAAAGCAGAAGGATTTATTCCCCAATTAAAAAAAAATAGAAACAACAGTATTTTGTAACAAGAGATTCAAAGCTATCATTTCAGAAGCCTTGCAATTATTAGACTTCACTTGTGTTTTAGGCACAGAACTTGCCAACAACTTTGTGCAATAAAAACATCCTCCAGTTTTTTCAGGTGGAAGAACTGAAGCCCAAATCCCAGACAGCATTGCTGGTTTGGTTTGGCAGTATAGACCTAGCAAGGTATCTGGAAGAGAAAGGAACTTACACCTAGATTAAAGACTTACCCACTTTTCTCACCATTCATCTGTCCACGCCTGTATACTCTGTTCAGTTTTGGGCCCCCTCAACATAAAACAGATGTTGATAAATTTGGGCAAGTTGAGCATAGGGCCCCAAATGCCCACAGGCTGTTTCTCTTGCCATGAGAAGAGAGGCTGGGGAAGTGGGGTTTGTCCAGCTCAGAGGGACAGGTGACCTTGGAGAGGACCCATCATCTGTCTGCCAATATTCATGAAAAGGTGTAGCAGGAAGCTCTAAGTGGGGGTCATACAGCTCAAATTCCACACCACTCATTAAATTCAGGGACAGAAGGGGATCATGCTGGTTTTAGTGCTGAGGAACGCCAAGACTGGGACCAGCCTGACTCAACACCTTCATCAAATTAAACCTAACAAAGATGTGAAACCGGACGTTTCCTGGAACCAGTGAATGGTTACATGGCCTATCTAGAGACATAGTTTATCTCTGGATGAGTTATTATTACCTTTTATGTTTTGCTGAGCTACTAAATCAAGCCTGGTACAAATGACTGACAGTCAATGGCTTTATACTATACATGCTACGTTCTACCTTCCAAAGGCAGGAATTCTAGAATACTATTCCTAGGAGTGTATAGAAAGTAGTCCCTTGAGTGGGGATGTCCCTTAAGGTTACTCCTTGAGGCTGAGCAAAAGAGAGTTGCCCACAGTCATCGGCATGAGTGAGTAACATCAATCTTTACTTATTAATTATTAAGCTAGCTTTGAATCACTAGTAAATACTAGTTATAAGCATTTATACTATGTAGTAAATATTCTGATTAAAGTTCTTTAGCCTAGTCATATTATAATGATTATCAATCATTATTGTCATTATCACTATGAGTTATAATAAAACTTTCAGTTTATATTTATGTACGATTTGCCATCTTTAATCCTGTGGGACAAAGTGGTGTAATCCTTTAGACATAAACCGTTGACCAAGTCTGAACCCAGCTGCACCTAAGCCCCCCTCTGAGAAGGCCTACAGCGCGCAAGGAGCCCCTTTCTTGAACCTCATGACTCAACTAGAGGGCCTCCATGACAAGTTTGTCTGATCTCTCACTCTGCCCTTGACAGAGTATCACAAAGAAGAGCCAAGAGACTCTTCAGCAGTTCATGGCAGGAGCAGCAGAGGCCATACATTGAAAGAAGAGATTTTCCAGCACTGTAGCAGGATAAATTTTCTCACACATAGGCAGTGACGCAGCTTGCCTTGAGCTGGTGTGCACTCTCTAGCCTTGGAAGATTTCAAAACACAACTGAACTGGACACAGCCCTGAGAAACCAGAGCCTGAACTCAGGGCTGACCATGCTTGGTGCTCCCTTCCAACCTGAGCTACACTATGATCCCCTTCTGTTTTATCTGGCTTTTGGAAGGCAGTGGAGGTGTCTGTGCCTGGTTGAGGTCCACATGCAACATCACCCTGAGCTTGGCCGCTCAACAGCATTGTGAAATGTTTCCTGGTTTAATAGATCTGAAAAGCATACTTTGTTTTCTTTTTCCTATAAATATGCAAACATATGTTCTTTTTTATTTTATAAAGGATGTTGGTGCTTTAAGTTTTTAATAATACATTTCAATATCAAATACAAACACCATTAGACTATATTTTAGTCAAGTTCACACATCTACATAATGTCTATTTTTAAGCAAGTACTAGCATTTTCTGAGTAACCAATAGAAACACACACAGCCACCTCCTGCAACTCATGGATTTCTCAGTGTGATCCAAACACCCGAGACCAAGAACAGCTTTTTCTAAAAACAAAAAAATTCGTATAGCACTGACATCTTCTCATTGCCTGGGTCTTGCCGTGGTATTATCCAATCTGATTCCTGACATAACCCCGAGCTCACCATACCCTCCTGTGAACCACCTTCATGTCAGAAGGCTCCACTGCTCGGCAACCCCACAGTCCCACGCAGCTTCCCCACGCCACGGGCACAAGCTGAAAACAGCCCTGAGGAATGCCCGTGTCCTCCAAACTTTATAAGCCAGGGTGCAACAGATGGTCATTACCCACGGGAGACTTCAAACCACATGGGGAGCAACAACTTCGGGGAGTGCTGCAGATGAGCGGTGTCAGGCCCTTCTCTCTGTTCTCTCTCCTTTACTACATCCACGGAAAGTGAGCACAGAGGAAGCCCACTGCTCTTAAGGAGAAGTAAATTTATTCACACACGCCAGCCACAGTTTAGGAGGCTGTTTTGGGCCAAGAAACCTCCCTCTGCTTGGGGCACATGGTGACTGTTACTTATTCACACAGGTGCTGCTGTTTGTCAACACCGTTTAAGAGCCGCGCTGACAGAAGGCTGGGGCAAACGCTGGACATGAAGGCGGCTGCAGACACCCGCTTCCCTCCTCGGGAGCGAAAAAAACCCTGGCCTCCAGCCGTGCCCTGCCCGCCGGTTCCCCCGCTCTCCTGGCAGCCCGCTAACCCGCCCCCCGAGGGGTTCGCGCTTACCGCGGGGCCGGAGAGCCGAGGGGTGAGGCGGGCGGCTGGGTCCAGGCGGGAGCAGCACCGCCGCCCCCCCGGGGGTGCTGCTCCTTCCTCTTCGGGCGCCAGTGGGAGAACGCGGGGCGCCGCTTGGTCGCAGGAGCGGCGGAGGGGCGGCGGCGGGGTGGGGTGGCCGCCCCCTCGGGCTCCGAGTCCTCCGACTCGCTGCGGCCGAAGAGGCGCTGGAAGCGGCCGCGTCGCGCCATGCGGGGATCGCGGTGGGCGGCGGGACTGTGCGCGGTGGCGGCGTCCTCCTGCCGGCAGCCGGGACAGGACCGGCAGCGGGGGGAGCGCGGTGCTCCCGGCGGTTTCGGGCTCTCCGCGGGCATGAACGGGGCGGCGGTGGCAGCCGCCCGCCTCGGTGTATGCGTTTAATAAGGTGATTCCCTCCCTCCTTCCCTGCCCACCGCCAGCCGCGTCGGTCCCTCCCCGCGGAGAGAGCCGCGGCGCGGCAGGCTCCCCGCCGGTCGCACAGGAAGGGAGAGGCCCGCGTGTGATCCGTGCCCAGGGTGCACATTAGGGACCATTATCTTGTTGTTGTTTTCTACTAACCCTCAGGTATTTCCCGCGCCCCGGACACTTGTGCAAGGAGCGGGCAAAAGGCTTCTCGCCCTCCTGCACCGCGTAGGGGCAGTGCCGGGGGCCACGTGCATCCTACGCAGGTCTCGCCAGGCCCCCCGGGCCAGCCCGACCCTTCGCGGGGAGCCGAGGGGGCTTCTGCGGAGAAGGCACACCCTAAACCTTGCAGCGCTACTTTTGTCCCGGTGCCCGGAGATTAATTAATTAGGTGTTTATCCCTCTCCCCAGGACTAAGCCGGCCGTGACCGTCCCGCCGGGGGGGGGGCAAACGAGCGGTGCCGAGGGGCGGCAGAGCCGCTCCCGCGGGGTGAGCCCGACTCTGGCTGACGGCTGACAGGGTCGCCGCAGGTCGCGTCGTGACCGGCCCCAGTTGGGACGTGGCGCTCCCGCGAGTCCCGCCGTGCTTTTAGGACTCTTCTTTTAAATGACCCCGACGTCTTCCCTAGCTTTCCTACTGAGGCTTACTGTTCTACTCTGACGGATGCCGCCGGTCCTAAATTGTAGCTAACAAGCACGCATTTACTGTGAGAGTGGCGAGGCACTGGAAAAGGTCGCCCAAAGAAGTTGTGGGTGCTCCATCCCTGAAAGTGTTTAAGGCCAAGCTGGATGGGGCTTGAAGCAACCTGGTTTAATGGAAGGTGTCCCTGCCCAGGGTTAGAATGGAATGAGCTTTAAGGTTCCTTCCAACCCAAGCCATTCTATTCTATGATTTGTCTGGTGTAAGGAGCTTTCAGAGTGGGTTGTTTCTTCTGATTTTGCTTGCTACTGATGGGACAGGGAGGTAACAATTGTTTGCTAAAAATGCTAACATGAGATGAGAAATGTCAGAAGCCTTTATGCTGGAAAAACTTCACTATTATGAAATAGTCACAATCAGCCAGTAATTGATGAACACAAGATAATGCTGAGGTTTTTAACAGCAGGAGGACAAGGATGTGAGCAAGGCAGGGGAAGACAAAATACAAAAAGGGTTTGATTGAGCAGCTTAGACTGACTGGTACTCCTGTTTCACCTGAAGCAATATGTACAATATGTTTGGGGGGCAAATTCAGTTATTTTCCTCAGTGGTGTGCAATTTACTTGGCTGGTAATTAACTAAACACATTAACCTACAACAAAAGTGATTTTTCCCAAAATTAAATATATGTCATGACAAAACTGGGCAGAATTGGAAAGGTAGACAGTTGTACCCTCAGGAAATGCCGAAAGGAACAAGGAAAAAAACCCCTACAGTTTCAGTAAAGCTATTTATATAGGCAGGGAAATAATAGAATCACAGAATACCTGGGATGGAAGGGGACCTCTGAAGGTTATCTAGTGAAGTCACCCTGCTCAGGCAGGGTCAATAAGAACAGGTCACTCAGTACCATGTCCAGCTGGGTTTCAGGTATCTCCAAGGACAGAAACAAGGAGACCTGGTGACAGGTACCATGCTGTCCTTGATGGATGGTTAAGAACAAAGGAGGAGGTCCTGTTTCCTGTATCTGCATAGGATTTTTGCATGCTGGCTATACAGTGTAAAGATCCAAATAGCTGTACTTTGTCTCTTATCTTGGCGTAAAATTTTTTCTTTCTCTTTCCTTGATCCACAGTGGGCATTACCATGGTGTTTTATGACATTCACCATTGAAGAAACCAGATAAATATATTGCTAAGTATGCATACTGAATTTCCATTTAGGTCTCAGTTATGGGGATTCTGTTGTGCATAAATTCTGTTGTGAATAAATTTGTGTTGGTGAGCCACTTTAGCTAAACAGCACTGGGGTGAAAGGAATCTGTGCCACTGCAGGCCTGGTGTCTCCTCTCTGCCACTGTACCCCCTACATACCCACAGTTCTTGGCAGGCCAGGCAGCAGAGGCTATGTCCAGCAGCTCTCTGCTACTTCATTCCACACAAAAAAAATGACATGTGTGGCCTGAAAACATACAGTTTAAATCATAGAATAGAGAAAAGGAGAACTGCAAGGCATGCATGTTTTCAAATCCTTTCAGATTATCTTGGCAGGGTCTGGATCAGTATTAGCATCACAGAGTACCTAAAAAACATGCAGAGTTAAGTATCTCTCTGGGTTAACACATATAAGAAATAAGCATGCTACCTCAGCTTTGAGGTATCCAGCATTTGTGCTTCAGGGCTAACGTGTATCACGATATCCTGATACACAAGACTAGGTGAAAGGGATTTGGTTGGTAATGCTTCTTCAAACTTTTGCCAAAATTAAAGTCTGCATGTTAAATATGGCAATTTCAGAGCAACACGTGATCTCAGACCAAACAGATTGTGGAGGCCCAGTATTTGGTACAATACTTGTTCTTAGGCTTAATTATAAGATTTGGACCTTTTCTTTCGGGAAATGCATTTTTAATGCCATTAATTAAGACAGAAATTAATCAGAATTAGCCAGTCATTTAGAAAACTTTAAATGATGATCATGTTTATGTCAGCAGTCAAAACACAGGCAACAGAACAAGTCAGTCTAGCTTTTATCTGAACCAACAGAATTTTGCAACAGTTCTTGGTAATTCATATCATAGTAAGATATTATGCAACAAATTATCTTTCTCCTGTTTGGTTTCATTCCAACATGGTGAAAAAGAAGTTGATTTGGTATCCAGATCAGACTTCATTATATTCAGTATCCACTTAGTTTGACTGCACAGTGTATGTGAGATTTATAAAAAGAACCCAGAAACATGCTAATTTTGGAATTACAATGAGAATCAGGAAAAAAAACCCAGACTCAAAATCTGTGAGTCCTGCAGAAATTAAACAACACACAAGTTGAGATATCATTATTTATTCACATCAGTGATCCTCCCTTTTTATTGTTTCAAAACAGAAACACACTTCTAATATAAAACTGTCCCAATATATGGCACAGTATATGTTGGGG
>JAOEHY010031797.1:69556-84982 GCA_025447955.1 Psilopsiagon aurifrons | reverse complement strand
CGCGGCAGTGCTGAGCTCCCCTCCCCGTCCCTCGGCTCCCGGCCCCACCGGCGGCGGGAGCGAGCGCTGTTCCACCGGAATGCAGCAGCCCTTTCAGCACTGGGGCCGGGGACAGCGCCCGCGGGGCGCCGCGCCGCCAGCCCCACAGCCGCCGCCTCCTCCCCGGCCAGGGACTTCCGAGGAGCGGTGAAGGAGCACGTGTGCGATTCTGCTCCTTTTCTCCCCTTCTTTTTCCCCCTGATTTTGTTTTGTTTTGTTTTGCCGGAGTTGTGGTTAAAGTTGAAAAGTGATCCGTGCATATATAATCTTTGCCCATAGGTGATAGTGATTATATGCCACCCTTTTCCTTCCAGTTTATTGTAATCAGAATTTGTCAGCACTCTCAATTTGGTAGTGGAAGCTTCCATTTTGTGAGGAAGGGGTGTTGGTTTCTTCTAACATGGAGAAAAGTCTGCAGAGTTTGAAGGTGGGGGATGGGGCCCCATTCATGCTGAACATTACCATTTTGATTGCTTTGATGCCATTTTTGGAGGGGGGAGGGGATAGAATACCCTACTCAGCAGAGCACAAAGATATTTAATCACTGTATAGAATCAAATCAGATACTTTCTTTTTTAAAGCAAATTTGACACTACGTGATAGCTAAGGGCTGTTAGTCCTTTTTTTGCAGTGTAAAACAGCAAGTTGTTGAGTCTAATACTACTATACTGAGTAGAAGATTTTTTTTTTTTTTAAACAAGGTAACAGCCTTTACTGCAACAATACATCTTTATGTGTTCTTTCTTCAATATGGAAATAGTTTTACTGTTCTAAGTGGGTATTTAGAACATACATTTGATCATTTTCCCCTGTATTGTAGCAACTATTTCAAGGCTGTTTAAATTTTTATGATCATAGTAAATGAGAAGCTATTTATTATGTGTCATGTTGGAATTTAGATAAGGCAGAGAGACACATTTGAAAATACAGTTTGAATGTTCTGATTCAGCTCAGTGAAAAAGGTTTTTGCTAAGCTTGCACAACATATTTATGTATAATCTACACTAAATAGTAAGCAGTCGTCATATATTTATGACTTGCCCTTCTCATAACCTTATAAATAAATCTATAAACTATGAAGTAATTAAACGTAAAATACTAAAATTCTGTAAACAGCCTATTTGGCCTAGCAGGAAACTACTGGTTTTAGGCAAAACCCCTAGATTTTCTTTACTGATTTTGTCATCCTGTGCAACAGGAATGTATAAATAAGAGGCTGTGGTTGTGTGGTGTCCTTTCGCTCCAGACTGCCACCTCTGGAGGTCTAAACTGAAATCTTTCTTGGTCACAAGTGAAATGAGTGTGGAGGTCTTAGCCTTTGACCAAGTCATAAAATGGTGGTGTAACTTTGCAGACTTGCTATAATTAGTAGTTGCTCATTAGGTAATGGCTCATAAATGAACTGTCGGTCCTTGAGGGCATTCAGGAGGTGCACTGAAGGCTACTCAGACAATAGATGGGCTAAGGTTGGAGTGTTTTAGAGGTGTCAAGCTCTCACTTTTGTGGCTATTCCAAAACACTTAAGTAGGCAATGTAAGTAGCATGTAAGTAGGGAGGTTATTTTTACATAAGTATTTACATTCCTTCCCTTCTTGCCCCCCCCCCCCCCCATTTGTTTAGGCACAACTAATTCATAATTCAATAATGTATACCTTTGATTGTGCATGCACTGAATACAAAAGATGCTAAAATTGCATTTCAATTAAACTGCACATGTGGATGATGAAACAGATAGTAAAATGAATGGATGATCACATCATCCACATCTGTTAGAAATACAGCAGGAGTGAGGGTTATCTTTCAGTACCCTTATTCATCAGTTTTCCATTGTGGTCATTGGCATTTCTGGCAGTGTTTCCTTTTCTTGAAAGATACAAATAAAGACAGAAAGGACTAAATGACAAACTCAACTTTTGGTGAATGAGGTAAATGTATAAAGTAGACTTTTATGCACAGTTGGATTTTAAGTTGCAACCTAATTAAGGGTCCCTGGCCAGCCATTGATATTTCTTTTATGTAGGTTGTTTAGAGAAATATGGAATTAAATGCAGTTTTAATATTTTCTCAGTGCTTTCAAGTAAGCACTGCAGAGCCATCATTTTCATTATTGAAATGATGCAGCTTCAGTCAATACTTAATTTGGCATCCAACTCAGAAAGACAAAAGTTAGACTTTTGTTAGAAGAGTATCTTTCATCTGCTATAGTTTTGATGAATTGTAATAGCATTTGAGAGTGGGTTACCTCTTCTTTAACAAGATATGATGTGTGAAGACTCCATTAGTTGGTCCAGTGGTTTTACACCTTCAATCTACAGCACATGCAGAGCAGCGGTAACATTTTTATCTAAATTGTCAAGCAACAAGCATTTATATGTAAATAAAAGAGCTATCATAAGAGCCAGCATTGGCCTTAAAGCACACCAGAGGTGCTCTGCTGCATGTGATTCTTGCTTTCTGTATGTCCTTAAAGAGTCATTAAGGGTCTTTTAATTTTAGAAAGTTGGCTCTTATTAATTGTTAAGGTAAACAAATACACAAACCTTTAACCTCCAGTCAGAAGTTACTCGTTACTGATACAAGCATTAGGTGGCAAGCCAGGTCTTAAAAATTAACAATGAGCATGTGTGGGCTACTATATTTTCAACTGCGATGAACTCTGAATGCAGACAGCCTGTCCTAGAGCGCAGTAATAAAAATATGTCTTCCTGAAAGACATTATGTGTATGCCATTCACTTATGCACTGCCTCATTTCTTTGCCATAATTTACTATCTGTGCAGAAAATCAACATTAGTGTCAGGCAGACTTTCCCATCCTCTGTTCTTGCTGGTTTGTATTTTTGGGTAGTATATCTGAAATTAAATCGCTTACTGTATTTTGCCTGTGGTGATCACCAGCAAAGCCTGTGTGTGGAAAGTGTTAGACTTCTTAAAATTTAAGTACAGTTCTTATGCAAGTTGTTGGAAACGATTTAGCTCAAGATGCCTGGTTTTACTGATGTTGTATCTTTGGCTGGGAGAAAAGGAGAAAGTGTGTTTTTGGTTTGTTGAAATTCATGCTGTGCTGTGCCTGGAAATGGCAGCATTGTTTACCCATGTTAAAGGGTAAATTATTGGTATTTGCCAAAGCTCAGTATTTCATACGGCTGGGTACTTTCAGAATTGTTGAAGTAAAAAAGGGTTATAAGCTTCAGTGAGAACTGAAATAAAACCTAAAAGGCATTTCCAAATCAAGTTGAACCTAATGTCAAACTCTGTCCCAAGGTACACACAGCACTCCTGTTTGTTGTGGCAAGAATTGCATCTATGTATGACTTGCTGAAGTTGAGGGAGACAGGGTGATGAGCTCCCAGTTGAAGTATTAAACTTTTCAATCAGTGCATTGAGTCCTTAAACACAAAAGCAGCAGGTATTAAATATGGGCTTTACTTTGCAGTTCTTCTTCACATTGAGGTCTTGCTGACTTTGCTGGGAAATCTGAACAACTGCAGAATCAAATGAAACTTACTGCATCAAAGTAAAGATTAGTACTGGATTGTAATTCAGAAAGCTTTAATTCCTTTTTATTTATTTATTTTTTTATTTTATTTTTAAGTGCTAGCATCAGCTGGTTATTTATTGGTTGCTTTTGCTATCTGTAGAAGAAGTGACAAAACTAGGGAAGAATTTGCCTTCAGCTCCTTGGAGGAGAAACTTGCATAATGGCAATCCTAGCATTCTGTTTGTGCTTTCAGTAACATTTCATACTGGGGAAAGGGGACAATAAAGGACATTTTCATAGAGGTGAAACACAGTGGAAATATATATATTTGTGGCTTTCTGTCTTCTATGAGGTTGCCCTTGTAAGATTCATGGGAATCGCACATCTATATGAAAATGTGTACTGGAGGTGGTTAGAACCACCTTTTGTTTGGCAGCTGCTTGACTGGCATGTGAAATGCTATTTCATTCCAGCATTTTTCTTTGACTGTACATTTTTCTGTACTTGTACAGTATATCACTTGGCAGGGCTGAGAGTTGAAAAGTAAATGTTACATTCATTCTAACCATTTTAAAGAGTTCACTTTGATATTTTAGCCACTTAAAACACCTGCTGTCAGAACAGTACAATTGATTTCAATTAACTTTGAATTTCTTCAATAAGATGACTCTTATAATAACTCCAGTAATCCCATGATGCCTCATTAGAGGAGCTGGCTATGATGATTATCCCTGTGATTTAGCAATTTTTTCCTTACAGTGCCTTTGTCTATTCAGAAAAAGGAATTATGCCAACAATACCTTTTTATTTCACTTCTGATTTTACACTAACAGTACTTGCTACCTGTTACACATTGTAAAGTATCTAATTTATACTTGCAGGAAACAGGTATTTGTTCAGATGTACACAATACATCCCTTCTGAAAGGGGAGACCCTTTCAGAGAAATTCAACGTAGAGTTTTATATAGGAACTCTGTGTCTCAGAGTTAGAATTTATTTTAGTTCTTTAGTACACACAGTTAGACAGTTAAAAGTGGTGCTTCTGCAGGAGTCTTTGTCTAGAGCTCTGGTTTAATGGAACAAATCCTCCACTGGTTTGTGCCATGTATGCAGCCTATCCAGAGCGCTGTATCACATCAGACATTTATACCAGTTCACCTTGCTTCAGGATCTTGTCTGTGGGCTCATTCTTATTGTGGAAGAGAAGGGGAATATGTCTCCAAATGTCTTTTTTCCATAGCATGGTGCTAGAGAAGGGTTTTGAATGGTAACTTTGACTCACATTTCCAGTGGGGTACTGTGTCACTCTAAACACTTCTGGTATGTTTAAGTAGAGAAAATCTCTTTTCATCTCATTCCAGATTTGATTTTCAAGTTGAAAGCGTGAAGGCGTATAAAGGCACGTTAATACAGAGTTACTTTTAACTTTTTCTCTGTGCCTTTCTCTTTGTGATCAAAGATAAAATATGCAGTATTTTTATACTTGATTATAAAATTATACCTCCCTCTCCCCTCTGTCCCCCAAAACAAAATCTGAAGCATCAACACAGTTTCTAATCAATAGAGTTAAAGGGTGGAAGTTTGCAAATCAATAAGACAAGGGCTGTGGTAAATGGTGTATATGTGGCCATGATGTCAAGGAGGGCAATTTGTACACACAGAGTAGTTGGACATAAAGGAAGTATGCAAATGGGCTGCAAGTTTAAGATAAGAACAAAGAAGAAAAGAAAAAAAAAAAAAAAGAAAAGAATTGGACTAATTGAAATGCAGATTTGTCTTTCTGCCATGAAAGTAGATGGTTACTTCAGCCTAACAGACTTGTATTTGGTTTATCCAGTCCTCATAGCTGAATTGCCTTAACCACACTTCCCTTGTACGTGTGGATATAAATGTATGGGTTATTGTGTGTTGTGTATTGGTTGTTTGGGTTGGGTTGGTTGTTGTTGCCAATTTTTTTTTTTTTTTTTTTACTTAAGGTGGTACTACTTTTTATTTGGAAATGTTCTTTTTGAGCCAAAAAGTACTTCCTTAAACATGCTTCTCCCCCCCCCCCCCTTCTTTTTTTTTTGATTCAGCTACTTATTGTTATGTAGTAGCAATTTCCAGAGTGTCATATGAAATCGCTGATGCGGCTTAGTTTTAGCTACAACCTGCGACTGCCAATAGTAAGCATCTATTGAAATCTAATATGTACCACAGGGCTTTTTTGCACATGTACCGGCAAACCCTTCTGGTTAATATATAGAGGAAGGGGGAAAATAGAAGGATGTATTTTCTTTTTTTAACCCATGGAGGAGTTCAAAATGACCCTTTGACTGAATAAAAGTAAACCAGAGAACTGGCCCTAAATGCAGCTGCAGTGAAATCGAAACAATAAGTACCTGGGAATTCTGTATATATTATGGGTTGTGTTAATTTGAGGTTTTTCGAGGCAATCTTATTTTTAGAGTTGGAATTTAGTCTTAAGAGCCTGGGCATTGACGCTGCGGCAAGAACAGTGTTGGCCTGAAAGTTTGTCTGCTTGCATTTGATTAAGAGAAACATACAATTAGTTTTGAAACAGAAGTTAGATCTATGTAGTGTATAGGTTGTTTTCCTTTCCGCACTGATTTAACTTGATCATGTTGGTCCTTCGTGATGTAGCTTACCTCTTACCCAGTGAGAAGGAATGGAATAGCCCTTCTGTGCAAACTCAGCTATAGATGAAAAATCGCACAAGGTTACAGAAAATGAAAATGTGTATTACATTTTGATTAACATGAGTCAAGTGAGAATCACTGATACTTTTGACATGTGCAGAAATTAACCTGCATTTTCTGTAATTTTCCATTTTTCTAAAGCGCTTTGAGTCAGCTAAGATCGCCTAAAGATTTATTGGTGAACTGAAGCCTTCTTAAGAATGAGAAAGATGGGAGAAGCTTCCATTCTCAGAAATGTACAGACTCTGTGTGTAAATGTGCTTGTGTGTATGTGTGGTTGGGCGTGAGCATAAGGTCTTTCTCTTTGATATCATTCAGGCAGAAAGCCAATATGCGCATGTAAATGAGCCTGAAAATGTAATTAAAAATATATACATACTGGAGACTGTGATACAGAATTTAATATGAGATGCAGGTTACAAAGTGGCAAGTAACATTTCCTATATAATCGCTGATACTAACTCTCATCTGTGATTTATGCATCTCATGTGTTATTAAGTGCCAAACAGATAAATGCTGAAATTACTTCTTTAGATGTAATTTCACCACAGTGAGGGAATGCAGAGTATGCCTTGCCCATTCTTTTCCCTTCAACCAAAACAAAAGCCAAAGTACACCTACCATGAAAATGTTACTACGGAGACTAAAAGTATTTTATATAAGATGAGATAAAGACCTTTTTGATAACATATCTTTCCTGGCAATGAAAATGTGACAAAGTAGTCTTATTTGTGTTGTTAACATATTTAAGATCAAGGAAATTCTGAAAATTGTTAACATACATCTAGGAACTCATACACAGATGGAAAAGATAAAGCTTGCCAGGTGAAAGACATAAACAATCTTGGCCTTTACCTCAGTGTAGATAACAAAGGCTTACACATAAAAGCTTATATGAGAGACATCTCAGAAACTCCAAACTTTGGGCAAGAAGCCAGTTTTCTTTGCCTGAAAGTATTTTCTAAAAGTTAAGTTAATGCTGGGTGCAGAAGCTGACATTTCTGCTCTCCAGCTTGGAAAGAAGCTATTTGGAAAAGCTTTATTTTGCATTTAAAAATACAAGTGGAACTCTGATGTATTTCTGTCAACAGCTCTGTAGCCCATAAATATATACAACCTAAGCCAGTGCCTTATTTACGTTATTTTATTAACATTCTTTGCTGAGTGGGCTTGAATGGAGCACAATTTCTCATATAGAGGATCTAATTATAAACACAAGGGACAGAACCAAATAAGCAGTCTTTAAAGGGAAGAGAGTCTAGCAGCTTTGTTTAAAGTGTCCTTTAATGAACTTCTTTAGCAGCTTGTATCTTAGCAACACATTTTATTACATACCAGTGCGGGAGAAGCAGTTTACAGATGGAGTTGCACACAGTAATTTATTTCCCCCCCTTTTTTTTTCTCCTTTTTTTTTTTTTTTCCTACTTCTCTGTGGTGACTCAACTGGAATGTGCAGAGTAGCTTTTCTAGCACTGATAGCTCACTCGAAATCCCTGATTGGTTCATTTGTATCTCTTCTGTTTTGTTAGTTGATGAAAAAGGCATTTAGTATGGTAAATGCATAGTGATTTTTGCTTGCTCTTAGAAATTCAGATATGACTGTTTTGAATAGGCATGGATTTAAATTAAAAAACAACCCAAGATTCTTTCAATGCACTTTTTAACTTGTATTTGTTCCACTCAGTGCTAGTCCTCGTAGCACACACAGGCGAGTTTCGAGATTTGTAGGTTATTTACTCTCCAGTGTTACACAGGGTTATGTTAATCTATTGTCCTTACTCCTCTAAAACTAATTGGAATATAGCAGTGACAGGAATATTTACAACCTTTTTTCTTTCTTCTTAGACAAAACCTGTCACTTAAACTGCAAATATATAAACAAATAACTGTTTTAAGCCCAATTGAAATACTGCATTACTGTCACTCCTTCAAGTGACCTATACTACTTATCTTTGTTGAAAGAAATACTTTTTGTTCCCTCTGTTACCAATTGAAGACCAAGTTCTATTTGCATGTTTGAGTGGAAAAGTCTGTGAGAAGCTTTTTTCAATAGGGTCTGTTAAGGAATGCAGAACTATTGATTATTTGTATGACCAATAGAATCTAGACTTCATTATTTTTTTCTCATGAATTAAAGGGGAAAAGAGGCGTTTTATGAGCAAACAAAATACTGTTCAGCCCAATTTATATTTTGTGCTGGCTAGGCAGGTGTAAATCCAGAAATATATTTCCCTGGAGTTACCCAGAGTTTGCACTGGTGTGATAAAAATCAGAATCTGACTAGAGGGAGAGAAGCAGGTGAGAAGAGGAGAGGGCAGATGAAAGCAGTCAAGAGTGTTAGGAGAGGCCGAAGAAGATAGAGATTGTTGGCTTACAGATACTGCTCTTGGGGATGGCTTCATTACACTTGTGTTAAGAGCTAGTATGTTAGGGTTTAAAATTCAAAAGACAAACCTCTTCAATTTCATAAAGTCCATTGGTATTTGCAAGTAGACAGGAGATTGTTTTGAGAGAGATTTAATTATTTATTTTCTTAACATTAGTAAAATATAAATGCATTTCCAATAACTGTCAAACTGTTATGTTTCTTGACTCCTTAGTTCAAAACAGAAATTTCTTCTCAGTCTAAAATATGAGTTAGTTTTCTGGTTTCAGGATATCAGGCAACAGTCTGCCTGTTATCCCCTTTGGATCTGCTATATCTCAGTCTTAATAAAAGCATAAAAGAAGTCCTTGGAACCTTAAAAGCAGAAAGTGTGCCACAAATGGAGGAGTAAAAGATGCAGTCCCACCTACCTTTAGAACGCTGTGATATTTTACCCAAAGCAGAAGGATGTTCTCTGAAGCCAAAAGTGATTAAGTTGCCATGTGATTAACTTACTTTTTTCTTTTACAATTCAGTACAGTGTTTATTAACTTAAATTGGATTGAAAAAACTCTAAGCTGAGGGAATGCATCAGAATCTTGCGCAATCACAAGGATTAATGATGACAGCCAGAACTGTCAAACAAGCTAAATCATGAAATTTGCAGTATTGCTAGACAAAGGGTTATATGTTTTTCTGCAGCTGTATTGGCCATAACAGAAGGGACCGGCAGTTTCTGATTACGATTCATGTCCTGTCATGAGAAATAGTATTTACGCTATGCACATTTGAAGACCAAGGCTCAGGGTAATTTTTGTTTTTAATGTGGTAGTGCTGGGTATATTTAAGTGAGGTATAAAAGCAAGAGTCTTAACATATTTAGAAATTTCCTTTGCAAATGTTGTGGTAACAGAACAAAATGAAGAACTTGATTATTTTCCAAAACATTTAGGAAGCAATTAGTAACCTGTGTATCACATTGGCCAAAACAAATCAACCAGTTCCACTTGTTCATTTTTCCTTCAATAAAGAAAGAAAATACTGTTTATTTTCTTTTTTCAGAAACACAAACATTTCCTGAAACTTCTTTAACCCTCTGAGCGCTAGCACTACACCTCATTACAGAAGTACTTTTACTAAGGGAAACTTAAAGGAACTTCCATCCCAAGATGAAGCGAAGACTCATTTATAAACAATGAGAGCAGGAACAATAGAAAGCTGAGTGCATTCGGCATGAATAATATAACTGAGGATTGTGAAAAGCCTATGATTTTCGTATGCCAAACTCAGTGTGGGAGTGCAGCATTCAGCTGATTTTTTCGACACTGGAGATTCATCCCTTCTCCCCCGTATATGTATGTGCAAACATACACAGAGGACTAGCACTGGTGATTAAAGAGAGTCATCAGCAGCTCCTATGCAGTGATGTTGAGACTTGGGTGTAAATTCATAACAACTGATGGAACTTAGGTTGAAATCTAGGCCAACACTTGGCTTTAATATATGCCTTAGGTGGGTGGAAGAAAGGCCAGAGACCTGTTTTAAGAATAGAGTTTGAGCGTCAGTCTATATTCTTGGCTGTGAGTCTGATTTTTGTTTGCATTTGTGAGTTTTTAAGTCACAGAGCTTATGAGGCCTTTAGCATGAACTCATATTTCTGGCACCTTTAATATATCATTTTTATTTATGAGACTAAGTCTGGTTTTAAGCTTTGGGCTTCAGGCTTCTTGGTTGAAAAATTTTGGCTCTAGTTGGTTGTTTTCTCCTTTTTTCTTTTTGCATTTTCTTAATTAAAGTCATTCTGAGTTTTCATTCTAAAGAGCTGAACTGTAAGCTCTTTGGATCTGGGTCTACCTTTTTCCTGTGTGCATTTAGTACTTGGCTTAATGATATTGCCTTCCAGAACTCCCAGACCATAAGGTAATGCAAAGTGAGTAATAAATTGAAGGCAATAGTAGCTGATGTTTTGCCATACACAGCGGCAGAATAAACTTTCCCCAAAACTCATCTTTGAGTGTCTTTGCCAAATATGTTACAAATATAGAGCAAGCAAGCTGGAATATTCCTGGCTTAGGCTGGCTGAGGCGGTCTGTTCCATCTACTGTTACGGATTTGCTGTCCTACAAAGATGTTCATAGTTTTATAGAAAATACTAGATATATAATTATTTTCTTAAAGTTGAGGAGTTGTGATTTTTTTTTTGTCGTTCAGTCCCTGGTTGCTCATTGAAATTGCCACCTGTTAAACTGATTGCTGTCAGATGGTAATGATGGATTTTGTAAGATGATCTAATGTCCTGAAAGCTGGACTGAAATCTACTAATGTATTTCCTGGAGGTCCTTCTACTGTCTGGCACTGTTTAGTTCTACTAGTGTTAGCAGTTTTGTTGGGTTCAGTTGAGCTGTGACTGTTGATACTTTCCAGGCATCTTGACCAGGTGGACATAACTTCCTCCACTATTCCCAAGCTATTCTTTGTGAAAAAAAGGTCCTAATTTGGCTAACCAGTGTTACGATATTTTGCTTGGTCCCTGAGATTCTTACTCTTTCATTAAGCTAGTTTCAGCTGAGCCCACTGTTAGTTTGCCTGTGTTTCTCAAAAGACTGGCTAAACCTTCAGATTTTGGTGTTACTTGCAGTAATTTCTTTAAAAAATAGCTTTTAAATGTTAATCCTGGACAAAGTCAAAACAATAGCTAGGCAAAAATTACTACATAGTTACTTAATGATTCACTATTGCTTGAAAAAGATCTTTTGATCAGCAGATACTTATGTATTCATCAGCTGGGCTGTTGCAACCTATCATATGAACATATAAAGTTTTTCAGATGCATAGTTCTCACCAGACTAGGCACATACATGACATGAATTTTATTATGATGAAGATTCTGGACAGAGCAGAGCTCCAAGCTCCTATAGTCTGCTGGGTTATGATCCACTGAAGTATTTTTACATTCCCAGGTTAAGTATCCATTATGTAGGAACAATTCCTCCAAAGACATTACACTATTTCAACTTAGGCTTGAAGTTAGTACTTGAAATGGAGTACTGGATGCCCACTGGAATTTGGTTTGATATGCTGAATGTGCAATGAATCAGTCTAAAGCAGAAATTGTTTGGTGGCTTTACAAGCCTATCCAATATTATTCTGAGATAACTGTATTCTGTATAGACTAAGAGCACCCAAAATGTTTGGGTGTTTTTTTTCCTGTTTTGTTTTGTTTAGTGGTTTGGGTTTTTTTAGTGGAAATGGCTTAGAAGGAGAAGTAGGCACAGAGATTTATGTTTCAAGGGCCAGATTCTGTCTAACTCAATTGTTTTGACATAAGCACCCTTCATATTTTAAGGAGAAAAAAACTCTTCACCTGGCAGGAGAGGATTACAGACTGTACAGAGATCCAAACACTCAAAGAGAATGAGAAACAGGAGTAAGAGATGATATCTAAAATAGAGGGAGAAAAGTTTAAGCTTTTGAGTTCTTTGTGAGCACAACAGGGAAGCACCAGTATTGGGATGGGAGATCAAGAGGGATGGTTAAAAGTTTGAGATGGGAAGATGATTGTCTTTCCCATTTCCTGGCAAGCTGAGGAGCTTCTGTGGAGGAACTGCTAGCAGGCAAGTCATGACTGTATGCAAACCTGCAGCTGGCATGAGTCTGAGCAGTTTCCACTTACGACATTTCCTCTGTGCCACAAGAAATAGAAGCTAACATTTTAAGCCTAATAACCTAATGATAATAGGCAGAAATTCTGTTCTGCAAATTTGATGCTAGATGGGGAGTTAAGACAAGGATTAGTATTCCTATGCACACTTTTCAGTTTTACTCTGTTTATTTGCATGAAGTTGATCCATTCTTGCATAGAACAAACTTTGCTGAATATATACCCAGGGAATGTGCAGCAAACCGAGTTTTAATGTAACTGAAATCATTGATGGTTAGACATTTTGAAATGCTGTGCATTTTTATTTCTTAAGGCTAATATACTCCACCTTATTTTAATTACCAGCTGTAACTGAAGGTGTGATTTATTTTTCTTTACTGGAATGTCATTACTAGCCTTTCTATATTCAGATGTCCATGTTAAAATGTTTGAATAACTCTCCATTTAGAGTTATGATATCTCTGCTCAGTGTAGTGATTTCAAGCTGAATCATTTAATTTGAATTTATTCTTAACTCCCAGAATGGATGTGTCTTTTTTCTTCCCTTACTGTGTACCAAGAGGTAATATAAAGCTGACCTAGGAAAATGCACAAACGACCCCCTCTTTTCATTTAGGTAAACCTACCTCAGCTTTCATAGGGCAAGTAAGAAAATACATCATCACTGTTTGAGAGATGTTGACATCTGATGCTATCACTTGCCATGGCTAAGATTATCTGTTTCTAATGTAAATGTTTATAAGGAGTAGTGCAAGTAATCATACAGTGAAAACTGAACTTCCACTACACACTGGTAGTTTTGGCTCCCAGCTGGCTCCCTGTCTTTACTCCCTCGCTTTTGAGATTCCTAATGTTTGTAGCATTATCTGGTACATGAGACCCAGAAAAATAAATGTGATTTATAAACAGAGCTGAATCTTATTTGGCTTAATTCACTCTTAGCGTTTTGCTTACTGTAGAAAAGTAAGCAAATGTAACTGGAAAAAAGCATACTAGTGGTATTTTTTAAAGTTAAATAATATTGGCTGTTATAAAAGAAGGGAACAGATGAGTAGTCTTCTGATATTCCTTTTTGTTAAAAAGTAGTATTTTTGGACCCCAAACTTCACCACTGTAGACCAGTGATACTAGGAGCTGTGTAAGCAGCCTCGTAGGGGATCAAAATGCCAGTGGTGGTAGGACTGGGGACTGTATAAGTTGGGTTAGGTCAGGTCTCACTGACCCAGCGTTGTCAGGGTTGTGCCGTAACATAACCGACCACTTTTCTTCCCCAGAAGATGCTCCGATACCACAGGTATAGTTGACCTTATACAATTCTTCCCTGGCACGCAGTCAGGAATTCATGCTGTTAGGATGTTTTTTCAATGGCGTGACACTCTTCCACAGTAATGAGTCTGCATAGAAACACATGACTACATCACACAATTAAATGGACAGCTGCATATGCTAAGGGATTAGCGTATAGTGGTGTGCTTGGTGTGTAACAATTGTTTCTTTAAAACTTGAGAGATACATATTGAGTACTGGCAAATCATACAGTGATCCTCTTACTGCAACTACAATAGAAATGAAGGTTGGGTCTTGTGTTAGTCTCAAAGAAGTGACAAGAAGAATGAGGTTCTGGACAACATTCCAATAGAGAAAGTGGAAGCAAACAGCCAGTCTCCTAATATCCAGGAAATCTGTGACATGCAAAGGCATTGAGGAACCTTGGCTGTCTGCAGGGGAAGAAAACACATAGCAGCAACTTCCTTGTGAGCTGCAATGTTTGGAACTATTTCTCCAGGATATGCAAAAAATGTTAGGGGATGAAAGGGTAACTCAGCCTGTTAGCCAGTCTCTGTTTACTGCATGCGGGGAGTCAGTTCCAGCTGTCGTAAATTTTCTGATGCACAGATGCTTTTGTCCTATCAGGAAACCGATTTCAAATTATTTACTGCTCTGGTCTTTAAAGCATCAGTCATAGGAGTGTCTTTTTCAATAATTTGAATACAGAGGGATTTTGTGGTTTCAGTTTTCTTTTTTCGAAACAGAGATTGCTGACTTAGCTTGTAGGACCACATTGGTATTCTCACAGTAAGTCAGAAGGCTTCTGGCACTTCATGCTCCATCGTGATTTTGGTACGTAGAAGAGGCTGGAAACATTTTAGCAGTGTGCAGCATTGTGCTCGGATACAGGGTGTAAAAGAAAGGGCTCTCTACACAGTCAAGAGATGGAGGTGACCGTTTAAGTTCTGACACTGCTATTTCTTTTTTGCTGCCAGGAAGCACCAGAAGATGGCATGGTTTGTACAGATGCACGCTTGAAAGTGAATGAGTGAGCTTGCGAAACTGCTATTAATAAACTCGGGTAGGGTGTTGAACACTGTCATAAGGAAAAGCAGCAGCATGCAGTATTTTAATCCTTATTTCTTCTTTCTGCCAGTAAGGGACAGCAGTGAAGTCTGGCCTGTCAGCCTATCCTTTTCTGAGTTCGGATGGCAGCAAAAAGGGGAGGGAGAGCTGAAAAGAAAGCAAGTGTGATGTGATGTTGGTGCAACATACACAGAAAGGTCAGCCTGACAAAAAAAGGGTATTGATAGTAACTGGAAAAGACACCACCTTCTCTCAAGAATTTTGATGTAAAACTTCCTGTATCTCCTCTGTATCTGTCAGGTGAACCCTGAAAGGCACGCTTATCCCTCTAGCTTTCCCCTTCTCTCCCCTCATTCCCAGAAAAAATGCTGTGAGGAGCACAGGGTATTAAGATGATAATTTACCACATTAAGTGAAGTGTCAGAGTCTGCTAGTTTTGTAGATTCAAGGTGTAAAACTGTTTCATCTTATCAGTCCTATTGTTAGAGAAAGTAGGAGTATATTTTAAAAAGCTGTGTTTGTGGGATTCTGCAGTATTAGCAGGCTCTGCCTGGCCTCCCAGCATTTTCACTGGAGGAGAGGAGGAGGTTTCCACACCTCACACTGATGCTTTCTGTGCGCAGAGATACCGGCTGTCATCTAGGGGGAGGAAAATCGGTGGAGCTTTGGCTCTCTCAGTTGCCATAGCCTGGCCAACTGTCATGGGTTCAGCAGTAACAGTCATTTTTCTCCTTCTTAGTAGTTGGTGCGGCACTGTGGTTTTGACTTGTGGCCTGAGAACAGCGCTGATAACACCAGTGTTTTAGTTACTGCTTAGTACATTTTGG
>JAOEHY010031797.1:49885-69456 GCA_025447955.1 Psilopsiagon aurifrons | reverse complement strand
AGCTGTTGTATTCTTTTCCCTTGTATTTCTCTTGTCATTATTATTACTAGTGGTAGCAGTAGTGGTTTGTGTTATACAGTAGTTAGTAAACTGTTCTTATCTCAACCTGTGGGAGTTTCATTCTTTCGATTCTCCATGTAGCAGACTGCGTGGCTGATTTATGGCCTAAACCACGACACCAACTCACACTATAACTTGCTTTTTACAAATAGAGACAGATGTAGGCTTGTTTTCTCCCATGGGAGGAAGAGGAGCTGTGTATGATGTGAAGGGGTAAGATACCATTCATTTCACTTTAATGAACTGAGCCAGCAGATAAACACTTCGGTTGTTTTTTGGTGTTTGAAAAACTCAAACAGAAAAGCTGCTAAGAGGCAATAATGCATGTGAGCACATTTGAAAGGAAAGGATTGCCGTTATTTTACTCAACCCAAAGTTTGCTTTCGCAGAGCTGAAACTGGTGAAAGTTCTTACCAGTTTACTTCAGTGCAGCAGTTTGAATTGGTTAATATTATATCTCTGGCCTTCTCCGAATGTAAAGGACTATGAAAATGTAAAGAATTATGCAAATTCTTAGTTAAAAATGAAAGTACAGGTATGAATTTAGGCAGAAGAAGAAACTTAAAACTATCTCTCCTACCGTAACTGTTTCAGCGCATGACATGCTGTTGCTGATAACCACTGCGTTGTAAAATTCATAGAAGAGCTATGTGGTTAAGGTTGCTAATACAGAGTTGCTATGTTTTTGTTTTGTTTTGTCTTAAACATGGGCTATCCAGACACTGGTACTTCCTTTTTAGGAGCAGGTTGAGCTTAACTCTGTGACTTGGTCTTTTATGAATTTTTGAGGCAGAGAGCTTCATTGTTGGCTCCAGTGTATGCCAGGAGTAAGTCTGCAGAAGTTGGAGTGCTGTAATATTGAAACTGCTTTTAGACTAGCCACAGTTCTTACAGGGGTACTTGAAATTTGCTCTTTGCCGTCCTGTGGGCTTGTTTCTGCAAATGGGACATCTGGGGAATAGGTCATATTTTCTGCTAGAGTTTTCTGAAATTGGTACATTTACGCTAGTGGAGAACTTGGGTCAGTATGAGTGAAAGTGTGATTTTAACAGACCTATAAATAAATGCACTCTGTTAATTTCTTTTTGTCTCCCCTCATTTTCTTTGGTAACTACTGTGTTCTGCTGCAGAAATACACATAAGTACATTGATTTGCAAGGGTGTGTAGTTTGGATTTTCATGTTGAAGCCAGGGGTGTGTTTATTTCACAAAGAATCAGTGTATGTAGAAGGGTAAAGAGGCAGTGATTGTTTCACAGAGTTGATCACAGCCTTCAGGTGTTGGATAATTACTTCAAACTTCTTTGGAGTAACTCATCTTAAGGCTACCTGGTAAGGATGTTGGAACTTCTGGTGGCTGGCACGTTAGAAAAGCTCCCCATGTATTTTCACAGACTATAAGAGCTGAAGGCAGGTTTGCATCAGACTCAACCCTCTGCCCCCTTCCCCCAGCTATATTGGACTTAGTAGCTAGAAGTAAACATTGTGTTGGATCATTCTGGAATTTGGTATCTGTGCAGCATCATGTGAATCACTTTGCAGGTGGGATGCTTCCAAGCATAAAGAGACTATAGATGATGCAACAAAATGTAATTTTCAAACTGAAACTACACTAATCACAGTGGGGGGTAGGAAACACTGTGTGTATATAAAGCTGACATTACAGGATTACAGTCAGAAGCTTGTAAGGAATATAGGGAGTCTGGTTTTAAATGCAGTTCTGTGGTTGCATTGCCTCTCCAGCATGGTCTTTGGTCTATTCCTTAAGGCGTAAGGAGTAGTACAGTTAAGTGCAGCTCGGTTCTAAGAAGTGTCAGGGTGTGCAGCTAGACTTTTCTTGCTCAACAGATCAGCTTTTTGCTGTGTAGCTTAATGATGCAGCGTTGGATTTTCAAAAGCTCTTGACAATGGCCTATAGTATCTCTTGCTGAAGTCAGTACAAGTTTTACTGTTGACTTCAGCTGAAGCAGACTAAGTGCTTCTGCAGTGAGAGCTTTTGTTGAAACCCATCTGTAACTACAGGCCCATGTGTACGTTGTTCAAGAGGGACTGATCACAGCAGCACCTCTGCTCCCCGTCCCCAGGCCCTTGGTCAGTTAAGTTCCTATCTCCAGTGTCAGCCTTAGTCCAGCAGCCCCTGGGGGTTCTCTGATGGGATGGAACAATCGACAGTAGGACTCATTAAACTTCATTAAATTTGTAGGAACTGGCCAAGGAACATGTTCAGAAGTAACTTTTTCCCCAGTTACCTTCAACATGTTCTTTCCTCTCCAGATTTAGTCAGTGTTGGCATCACCAGTAGAGACCCAGACCCAAAACCATTTCAAATCAATTGAAAGCCTGGATTCCTTACTGGCTAGACTAGTTCTCACTGCCTTCAGTTAGTGGGCTACAGATCAGTCTTGCTGTCCTTCACAACTGAAAAAATATGGGCTTAAAATGGGGGAAATATATTTACATTCACTCTTGGAAATCCCCAAACATATGAAAGGGCTCCGTTCAGATTAAGAAAACCTCCAATGCTAAAGCCAGATGTCAAGCAGTGACTTGGTGAGTTTCATGAGAGTGAAACGCTTGTGCTGCAAAGCAAAGGAAAGCAAAGAGAGGCTTCATCTGATTGGGAGCGTGAAGACAGAATTCTGCAAATAGATGTTTCCAAGGCCAAGTTATGTATGTATGGAAGTGGAATTATAATAGGTGTTATTTTGCTCGCTTCTTTAACAGACATCACAGAAAGCTTTCTGTAGTATCGTTGACCTTCAAAACACTGTAGAAACATGGCTCAGTTTAGCCAGGCTGCCAAAATGGTGTGGATCTCAACTTGCTGCAAATACATAGCTGTGGTTATTAAGCCTAATGGTCCTGTGGCTTTTTTTTCTCTTTTTTATATATTGTTCTGTGAGCACAAAGGCTTTGCAAACTAGGTTTTTGATGGTTTTGTGCCTTATCTTAGTGCTTAAGGAACAGGCAAATTCTGATTCAAGGTTTTGCAGTGACAGGGGAATACAAAGGTGTTCTCAAATGCTAATTCTCTAGTGCCTGTTGAGAGGTGGTCAGTAGTGCCTGACATTCAGTTAGGGCAAATAATGAGCCTTATGTTTTTGTGAAGCTTGCTGGTAACTTAATATCCTCAGGATGTCTATCTACCCTTCTGTCCAGTTTTGTTGAAATTCACAGTAGATTAAAAGTAACATATAAAAGTAGTGTAATTCTGTAAGTATCACTTCCTTAGAAAAGGAGCTTTAAAATAGTTTTATTATAATATTTTTGATACTTTTTTTTTAAATTTTAAGCATAGTCTTACCTAAGAGTTTCATTTGCCATCTGATGTGAGTGGTGGATGCTTGAAGCTGAAAAGGTGCCCTTGCTATAAGTAGCTCAGTATTCTTTTCTACTTAGCAAGTCATAAGAAGAATCTTTGCACTCTTTTCGGCACTAGTGAACAGCATTTCTACTTTTCCATTTATTTCAGTAGGAAGCAGTGGCATTTGACCATCCTCAGGAATGGCTAAGAATTCTGCAGGATGAGGCTTTGCCTGGTACACCTGCTCCAGGAGCTGCTGTCCATGTCCCTGCTTTCTCTAATGGAAATAGAGTTTGACTGTTCTGTCTGTGCTGTTGCCACCAGATTGTGCAGCTAAAACTGTATTCTGTATTTTGCATTTCTAATTGGTATTTGCAAAGGGCAGCAAAACGTTAAAATGAAACGTATTTTTAATTTCCCCTCTGGGGTATAGGTAACACCTATGAGAGTAAGAGTGGCTATAGGAAACCCCTCATATTGAGTGGGCCATACACCCTGCTTTATTCCGTGCAGAGTTCCAGGCTGGCTTTGCTTCATGGAGGAGGCCACTCCAAGAACCCCATGAATGTATCAGAAGTTTTCTGGAACCTGTAAGGGCTTTGGTTGGGAGTTATATTTAAGCGCAGAACCATGTGCCAGCCAAAGTTAAGGCAACACTGTAACATGCTGCAGATACAGATCTAATAGACTGTACTTCAGAGGGTCTGCTGTCTTCATCTAGCAACTAACTCTGAGTAAAGGCAGCACAGCTGTTGACCACTGGGAAGGTAGGTAAAAGCTTAATATAATTGTGACAGTGACAAAAAAAAGGAGAAACAAAGAAGTATAGAAATGCCCCAGATTTGGCGTGACTTGGAAAGAATGTTCTAGTGGCTGGCTGGCTGGATTGGTCTCTGGAGGCGTAAAATCAGTTCCTTGCTTTGGTGATTTTTTCCTGTGTATAATTTAGCCAGTCCCTTAAGGACACCTGATCCTCATTTCCTCTTTTTAGAAAGCAAGTAGCAGACTCCTCCGATTTTCAGTAATCACCATAGTATACTTTCAGAATAAATACCTTCAAGATTGTTGAGTATCAGAATGCTGAGTAGTCCAATTGTAGTGTATATACATATAAATGATATAACTGTAGTTTTGCCATGATCATATAAATATCTGAATTCAAAGATATCAAAATATCTAAATTCAAAGATGTACAACACAGAAATCCCTGAGAAACTGAGAATGTTCTCTCTTTAAAATACAAAACAAAGCCCTTCTTCTCTTCAGAATGTGCAGCCTCACTGCTGTTCACTGGTTTGTTTCTGTTGACAGTCTTGAAATAAGATTTGAGGAGAGGTCTGAAAACCTGGTGGACTAATTTAGGTCAGTATATTGTCAAGAGGTCTTTGTGTAGTCATGCGTCAGGCAAGGGCCAAATGAAGCCTGGAGAAATGTTTTCATCGCATCACAGACTCATTTGTTAATGAAAACAGGAGCTCTGTTTTCATGAGAATTACAGTTCTTGCCGTCACTGACATCATCGGCAAGACTTCATTTTTCTTCAGCAAGGGCAAAGTTATCAGAAGCGTTCACATTTTTGGGTGCTGTTTTAAGTGAGGATGCGGACACCTTTTACCTTGCCCTGGCATGATGCTCCTGCAGTGATGTGATGAGCCAGCTTACGGACCTGATTCAGCAGAAGCAGCCTTACTATATATAAACAAGCAAATAAAGTTATATGTTTCCCTCAGGCTATGGATTCTTTAGTCAGACCTGTGTGCAGGATTAGGACTGCCATTTGTCCCAAACCATTCTTTACAGAAGCAGAACTCTGCTGCATTATTTTGCAGCATATGGTACACTGATCAACAATGTCACTGGTATTTTACCGATAGGTTTGCAGCATGCTACGGAGTAGATTAATCCCACAGACCTGTCATATAAAATCTTTCCATTTGGTTGCTTGCTTTCACACAAGGTTCTGTAGCAGTTAACTACAGACTATTTATAACTGTCTTAGTAACTAATATTAAATTATGCTTCAATTTTTCATGAATAATCACAAAAAAATTCAAATGAGGAATATTATCTATATTCTGTCTCCTAGAAATAGAGATTTCCATGTATACATTAATGCAATCAGCGTGGTAATTTACAGTTGCATAGACCTTCAACAAGTCATGCAAAATCCATGGGGTGTCTATTAATGCTAGAGTGTTAGCTGGAAGTCTGATAGAGCTGACAGATGTGTACTGTGGAAGCTCTTGTTCCTTCCCACACAGTTTCTTTGTATTCACTCATCTGTGAACTTTCATCCACAGCACTGGTTCCTTCTTAAGGCCAGGATAGCTCCAGTTCCTTAGTGCACCTTAGGTTAAATTCATTTTTGATATAGTGCATGATCCTCCACCAGAGGATTCTGTGATTATTGAAAAGGTTCACTACTAAATTTCTTCAGTCCTGCTTCATAGGCTTCATTTGATTTTGGTGGGTTAGAGGCAAGGACTTCATGGCCAAATGGAGGTTGCAGTGAAGTTTAGGGTTTGCTTCTGTAGTTCTGGGGTGAAGCTTTCCAGTTTCTATAAGTACAGTTGGTAGGTTGAGCTGTACCTATCAGCTGTAAGTTGAGCTATACCTACCTACTCAAACTGACTCCAACGTTTCCATTTAGAAAGTCTTTTAGATACACTGTGAATGTCTTCAAGTGGATACTTGGTCAGAGTGTTGGAATTTAGGCATTCCAAAGTGCAGTGGCGATCATAGTCACATCTGTCCAGTGCCCCAGGTTTTACCATGTTCTTCCCAAACATCAGGAAGATGATGTGTGCCTCAGAATCCTGTTGAACTGCAGGGTGTTGAGGATGTGTAGTATCACTTCGGAAGTGCCTCACAGAACTGATCTATGGCTTGCCAGGCAATTTCTGCTCTGTGGTGTGTGTGCCTCTTACATTCAGTGAAGTGCCAGTGCCTCTCGCAGCAGTCAGGCTTCCTCAGAGATTTCACATTCCAAACCAATTGTTTTAATTGAGTGTAGGGGAGAACAGATACAGGCTGTGATTTTTAAAAATACTGAAGTCTTTTTAAGAGGGTCAGATTTTTTTTATGTCTATATTCAGCTATTTTTGATCTTGTCACAATTTTAAATCCCCCTGATCATGGTTTGCTTTAGTAGCCTCCAGGTGCTGCTTCCTGTATGTGGAAAACTTGGCAGTTATGAATATTTACTCCTAATGAGTTGCCTTTTGTGAAAGGGCGTTGATTTCTTGATCAACATCACAGTTTTAAATGGCCTTTGTAAACTCTGTTGCAAGTAGCTGCTTGCAAAGTTTAAAGACTAAAAATTAATTAAAATGTGAGGCACTCTTCAGTATAAAATATTTAGTTGTTTTCTTTGTTAGGAATGTCAAACATTTGTGCTAAATTGGCAACTAGTGGTAGCTGTGAGTTAATTTGGTTATTGCATTTTAAGGCACTGCTCGATATTCAAGTACAGTTCCACTGTTTTAACAACTATGGTCTTTTCTGCATTTGCATTTGTAAAAATAGTGGCTAATATTTTGAAGCAGGAGTGAAGTGACTGTGCATTTACTGATGACAGCATTTGAGAACGTGCTTCTGTTGTGACACAATGCAGAAACTTGGCTGTTGGTTTTCACTCAGAAAGCTGTTGGCTGCATAGATGGAAGTGGTTGGATTTAGGCTGGGAGAAGGTCCTCAAAAAAGCAGAAGGGTTAGAGAGTTTGATCTCTCAGGAACCTTACCGATTTTTGAATTTTACTGTATTGATACTTTGTGGCATAAGCTTCAACCTTACTTCAGTGTTAAGTTTATGTCTGTGGCAAATTGCACTGTATCTTGTGCAGGACAAGGGGTGGAATAGTAGCGTTCACTTCTATAGCATCAGTACTCTAGAACTGCCTTTTTATCCGCCTGAAACTTCTTTTCAGAATGTGCCGATCTCTGGTACACCTTAAAATCCCCAGTAGGATGGTCACCTATTAAAAATGTATGGTACAGTGCAGTTTTTGACAGAAGTTCCATTAATTCTATTCTTTTTTTCAGGCTGAAGGAAAATTGTATATTTACAAATGTAATTTCATTTCTGGAAAGCACATTTTACTATTTTTATTAAAAGAGCTTCCAGAAGCCTGTTAGGAGTCTCTTTCTGTTAAGCCAGGCACGGAAATATAGTGGAGAACATTTTCTATCTGAAGAACTTTCAGTTTAGACAAAGACTCATTGTAATCCGACTTCCACAGACAGGCAACTGAGGCACAGAGGTGTTTAGCAAGGCAGCCAAGGTTGTGCTGGGAAGTTAGCAGCAGAGCTGGAAACTGAATCCAGGGTTTCTATGTCTAGTTTATTGTTCACCCGCAACACTGCCTTGGCTTTCAGTTACCTCCTACCACTGAAATAAGGTGTTTCTCAATATCTCTGTATTGGAGTGGATGTGTGGGCATCCTGTAAAGGTGCTGCTGGGAAATGCTGGGTGCATTTCTGCTGGGAGCAATCTGAGCTGTTCCCCTTCTTTGTGAGCAGCAGCAGCGGTGTGTGTGTGTTAGGCTGAGAGTCAGTGCAGTACTGTGCATGCATCTGCTCACCTGCTCTGGCTCTTAAATGAAAACATTCAGAGTGCCAAATAGTCTTCCTGATGGTATTTTCTACTACTTCTGTCGCAGTGTGAAATAAATGAAAAAAGACACTGGCCTCTCCAGACAGCCATAACAAAAAAAAATGAGAACAAAGCTTCATTTTTTATCCTTGCTGAAATGTTTATTTGAAAGCAGCACGGCAAGGTGGAATAGTTTGATTTGATTAGCAAGTCTAAATGTATTAGCAGCAAGACAGAAACTATATTACAATTAGTGATAATTAGTTGCACTGATTACTTCAGACTGCAGTACTGTTTGACAGATGTTTTTCTGTGGCACAGTATTGAAATAAGAGGGTGTTTTACCCTTGTGTTGGTTCCTGGCTTTCCTTCTGGTGGTATCTTCTTCTTGTCATTGTTTGCTAACAGTTTCCACCATGCCTACTGTAATTTGTGGCTTTGTAAATAAAAATACTCTTTTTAAAGTTAAGTTTAAGCTGGTAAAATGCATCTTAGTGATGCGTCTTCTCATCTTGATGCTTGACAGCCCTAGAGAAGGCCTCTTTTTCTCCGTGGAAATGGCTACAGCCCAGCACATCTTCTCTGCTACTGCCTATGAGCTACTGCCCCTAAAGTCTGACTCAAACCCCATTAAATACTACAAGAGTCTCTCTCTTGAATGCAGAAGACTGGATCAAATGCCTGCAGCCAAAGGGGAATCTAGCTCCCCTGTCTGTTCAGCCCTCCATCTCTGTAAAACACAGTAGGGATGGTTGGTGTTGTCAGGATTAGTATCAAGAAGATGCTTCTCAGGGTCAGATTAGGTAGAGTAAAACCCTTTGGAGGACCAGATCCCGCAGGGAGGAAATGACCTCTTCAGCTGGCTTGCTCAGTCCCACCCATACAGAGAAATGTGGAAACCAAATTGCCTTTTACAGACTGAGTAACAAGTGGGGAGGAGAATGGGCATTCAGAAGCCACAGTTTATGTGTCCATAAACCTCCTCATATTCACTGCTTTGTTAGTTACAGGGTCCTGAAACATTCCTGTGAATTACAGGAACCATTCCAAAGAGAATCATTTTTCAGATTGAATGTCCTTTTTTATAGGCGGTTGCTCTACCAAACACTGACTCTGAATCCTGGGACACAATCATATTCTCTAATTTCCAGGAACTGTATAGAGCTAGCCTTGCTGGCTCAGCCTCATGATGATAAACATATTAAGCTCTGACAATCATTCTGTTCCTTAGGAATAAACTGATACAATTTTGGATGTCTTGCTTTGGTGTATGAGCAATAATCCCATTATCAGTCATCCAGAATAAAGTGCATTATGGTATGTATTAATATAGATCCATGCACCATCTGTGAGCTGTTTGGGGACAGATAAGCTAGAAATAGGAATTTGTACAAGCCAAATGTTTCTGGGTTTTCCTAAACATGACTCTTATATTACTGTACATGTGTTTTGCTTGTTGTTTCAAAACAGTGGTTTACAGACTCTACAAAGTACTTCTATCACTTGGCAGACATGATAGGTCACAACAAAAGGGATAATTTAAATATGTGACACAATTACTTACATACTAGTATAGTAGCAAAAGCCAGAGGTTGAACAACTGGAATTGCCCATGAAAAACATTTGAAGGTTTCTGGTCATCTAGCTGTGTAAGAAAGGGCTTGGTTGCTAATACTGCGTGACCATTCCCTTCATGCCTACCAACTCTTTTAGAAATTCATGCTATTTCCTGCTGGTGAAGTTATGAGTCAAATTTAAATTAGAAAAAAAAAAAAAATAGACTCTTGTCTTATCATCCTGGAGAAGAAATATTTACACCCTTTACCAACAAGTCTGTACTTCTGGATGTTTCATTTGGCAGATTGCCTATCCCTTGGCACTGCTCTGATAACATTAAGTGTTGAAGGATTTTCCTGTATTGTAACGTACTGGGGATCATTCTGGGTGACTTACACAGTTCTCCAGGCCTGTTGTTGCCTTGCAGGGTAACTGTACTGCAAGTAAGGAAGCATCAGCTAGCCTGTGTTGTGAAGAAATGTTAGGAGAGATTTGTTCGCTGATTTTTTTCTCTGATGGTGGGATCCTGCCCTTCCACAAAGCTCTGAGCACCCTCTGTTGTTGCTCGCTGACTTCTCTGGCTGCGGGGCATTTCACAGGGGAGCTCCAGCACCTGGCAGGACTGAGCTTGCAGTGGGCGAAGTGCCAGCTCTGTTCTTGTTTGAGGGGAGAACAGTCACAGAGCTTTGAAGAAGTACATAAAATGTGGAATGAAATAAATTTGAGGAGTACATAAGAAACAGGGGGTGAGGGACTCTGCAGGAGGCAGGAATGAAGGAAGGAGGCTGACTAGTTGCAAGCCTGATGGCATAGTGCTTGCTCCTTCAATTGCTGCCTCCCTCTGTACACCCCTTCCCAGTTGGGAGCCTTCCTTGAGGATTTACAGAAGTTGTCCCACTTTTTGCCTTACAACTTCCTTTAATAAAAAGGCTTTGCTTTTACATTCCACTCTCTTCCTCAGCTCTCCAAGCAATTAATAAGCGCAAATTAATACCAAACTCCCCAAGCCCTTGTTGTAGGTAATGCTTGTCTTCCTTTCCTGTGTTCACCGGTAGGTAAGGTGAAGAATGAGGCTTAAGTGATGTGACAGAGATCATGCTAAGAGTTTGTGGCAGAAGTGGGAAGAGCTCTCCCACTTCTGAATTGTATGTAGATCCACAGAGGCATTTTGCAGCTAATAGCTCTTTGAAATGAAAAGCTTATAGATACATTTGTGGATCTGGACCTTATTTCTAACAGCTGTGCTGTCTTTGTGGTATCTACCTAGTCAGCAGAAGCGACTTCAGTGGAATAATTATGATCATGTGGCTTTGCAGCTGTAGCAAACAGGAACTGCACAGTATCTCTTTAAATAGTATATGAGCTTTCCTGCATGTTCCCAGTGCAAATGGAATACTTTTCTCTAGCTTGAGTCTTTTAGGCTGGTTGACAGAATGAGTTGAAAGCCATCTGTGAATGCATGGTTTCCTTGGAGCATTTGTATGTAAACTACAATCTCATGACACCAGCCCACAGAAAACTTCCTTTACTGGAATTGTAGAAGGCAGCATATCTATTGGTGAGCTGAAACGGGAAGTTTAAATGAAGGAGGAAAAGAGTATGTGATATAAATCCTGCTACAAGAAGCTTCAAATATGGAAAAATTGGATTTGCGGAATTAAAAATAATTTAAAATGAGGCATTAGAAAAGACATAAGGTACCCTTCTGGCTGTCTTGCTCTGTCTGTCTTGATTTGGCAGTGCACCTGCATAGGCCATTAAACTGATTGTCTCAGGATATATTTTGAGATGGAGTAAACTACCTGATATTAAGATGAGGTGATAATGGTATCGTGCTGGCAGTGTACACTTGTAGCGATCAACGCTGGCAACTGTTTCCTTGAAAGCTCTGAAACATAAGAGCATGAATTTTCATTAATGGGAGGGAAAAAACCCAGAACAGAAACATGCCTAAAACTGAAATTAGAGGCAGCTTTATGCCAAGCTATTAAAAACTGTTTTTAAAAAACAACACTGAGATTCTTGCACTGATTAGGATGTTGCATTAAGGGCCTGTCATGACCTGCTGTACTCATTGCGAAAAGCTGGCGGAAAGCCTGGAGAAACCAAATCAGCTCAGAGCCCAACTTCACAACTTCAGCTTTTCTTGGATACTTGGCCAAATGACAGTCCCTCCAGTACTTAGGATGGTATCTTAAAAATCAGAATCTGAAGTTGCATTTGGATTTCATAGCATGATCATGTAGATTAATTTTTGTGTATTCATATATATACATTTATTTTTACATATATATGTGTGTAATCTCAGCATGAGCTCAGAGCTTAGCATCACTGCAGATTTCACGTCTTTGAAACTGACTTACAGAACGTCCTTTAAAAATAGAAGCCCCAACTGAGTTATTTTAAAATATGTAATTTTAAATTATAAAAGCTTTATTCTGCATCCCCAGTGATGCTTCCAAGAGTCTTTTGCCAAAAGGAAGTAAATGGATATGAGCATAGCAACCCCAGACAGCTACTGCTTGAGACAACTAATCAGAAGCAAAACTCTGAACCTATCTAGACACAAACTGCTGTCAAATGTACAATGAAGCTTACTTAATACAGGGAACAGTTTTCCCTTTGCTAGTGGAATTCAGTTGTAACTGAATTAGTTAGTCACCATTTGTAGCCGTAATAGATAAAGTTTTTGAAGCTGACAATTTCTTTAACTACAGTGTTACAGGTCACACGGTCTTTTATACAGCTGGTCACCCTCAATAAATCTGTTTATAAAAATCATTTGGCAGTTGTGGAATATGTGACCGGTGTCTTATTAGATCTAATCTTTATATAAAACATACTTAGTGGTGCTCACTGTATAATACTTGCCCTGTTAAATTTCAGTTACTATCATAGTTAGGAAATACTGATTTAAAGTGCCCTTCTAGGTGGAATGGAACAGTGCCTAGTATTTTAAAAAGACATTTTTCTTTCTCTTTTACTTTCTAGTGTTTGATACCCAGTGTGCTATGCTAGGTCACACCAGGTGATATCACAGACCAGATAAACACAGTGAGACAAGGAGGCACAAAACCAAATCACCAGACATGAACTGATACAGTCAGAAGTCTTATGATGTCTGATTTTTTGTGGCCCTCCTTGGGACTCTCTTCAACAGGTCCATGGCTATTCTGCACTGAGGACACCACTGTCACACAGTACTCTAGATGGGATCTCACCAGCATGGAGTAGAGAGCAAGACTCGCCTCCCTCAACCTGCTGGTCACAGTTGTTTTGATGTAGCCCAGCATACAGTTGGCTTTCTGGGCTGCAACCACACACTGATGACTCATGTTGACCTTCTCATCAGCCAACACCCCCAAGACCTTCTCTTTACAGCTGCTCTCAATCCATTCTCTGCCCAGCCTGTATTTGTGCTTGCCCTCACCCAGAAGCAGGACCTTGCACTTGGCCTTGTTGAACTTCCCACCTCTCAGGCCTGTCAAGGTCCCTCTGGATGGCATCCCTTCTCTCCAACATGTTGACTGCACTGCACAGCTTGGTGTCATCGGCAGACTTGCTGAGATTGCACTCAATCCCAGTACAGTTTTAGCACTGCAGATATCCAAATGTATATCCCAAAGACTCAAGTATATGAAAAGTTTTGCAAAATATAGCTGTGTTTTTATATATTAGACCTGGTCAGTTGCTTTCTTGAAGTTGTGCGCTGGGTATGTTTGCAAATTCCCTCTCATTTTCTAGGACAGCTGTCTCTCTTTCCTAGCACAATGTAGCAACAAGAGCATCACTGGCTTCAATTTCCTGCTGAATCTCTTTAACTTTAATCTTGCAGTCTCCTGCCCTCTCTTGCACTGTTTCCCAGTTATCAAGCAAGAGCAGGGGGTCACTTGGCTTTTCAGGAGTGTATCATTCAGTTTGTTTGGTACCAGCAAAAGTGATCTGAGTAGCAATTTGCAAAATCTGATTTAGGATTTAACGTCACTTTAAAAAAATTAATTAATGCCACCGTTGAGGGCTCTCAACTTTTTATGTTCATATTGAAAAGCCAGTGAAAAGCAAGATAAAAACAATCCAACAAAAACAAGTGTATGTTTCTGTGATGCGGAGCCCATATTCCATTATAGACACCCAGTGCCTCAGTTCCTGGAAATGGAAGCTGCTGTCAGTGATGGTAGGTGTTGCAGAGGTGATCATGTGTCCATGATTTCTTTGTGGATACAGTTTTTTGTGATCCTACTATACATTAATTCACAGAATATTCTGCTTCCTTTGAGCTGTAAGAAATTGAAGCTGCAACAATCCACTCCATTTTTTACCAGAACTTAGTTAATGACAGTGGTCAAGTTTGCCTCTTGCAAGTTGGGGAATTTAACTTGGACATAAATTTGACATGAGTTTTTGCAATACTTTAACATGTGAAGGGTGATACAAGACCTTTGCATGTTTAAGACAGTTTTCCATTGCTTTCATTAAAGTAGTAATCATAAGAATGAGGGGTCACTGCAGTCACTGTACCTCTTCTCCTTTTTTAAAGTGTCTGAACTTCACAGTCTCCCAGGCAGTAAGATGTTACTTTTGCACACACTAGGGCACTGAGAAATCAATGGAGAGATTCTCGGGAATGCCCAGCACTTTACTCTTGCCAGTGGAAGCCCTTGGCCACTCTGGAAGATGAAGCTTTGTGGCAGAGGTGAACACAGCATCTGTCGTCTGGGGTCCCAGGGTAGCATCACAAAGGGTTAACACGTGTCAGCAGGCCATGGCTAAGGCGCAGCTTGGATGCTTTCATGCTCTGAAAATCTACCAAAATCCATTTGGTTGATCTTTTTTTGAAACTAACATCCTACACTTCATCTTTGAGCATCTGACTGGTGACAGTGTGTATTATCGCAGATTCCCAGTGCGGCTCTAGTAGATGTGGTCTGGTAGTGGCCAGCCTCAAAGGGTACCTGCACTAGCCTGCCTCCCACCTGAAAGAGTCTCATGAGAAGATCCCCGTTTGCCAGACACATTGGAGTTTCAACTCAGATTCCGTTTAATCGTTGTTGAGTTAGGCAGCAACAAGATGATTTCTAGCTTTGTCGATGGGGCTCCCTCTGTTTTGAACAGTGCTTGTTTGCTGTGCCCCTTTTTATTCAGTTGGCTGTCAAGTTGGCATCTGATAAGAAACCCTCTAATCTTGGCTGGTGCTGGTCAGCCATTGGCTCTGCGCTGTAAAGAGAAGCTGCCTGCATAGTGCACATCAAGCAATGTGCCAGTCTTTATCCTTGTCAGTGTTATGCAAATCCTCAGCACTGATGTTAATGCCAGTTTGGTTTTTACAGCCTGGTGACAGCAACAGCCCTCAATATTAAATACAAATATACGTACACAGTTAGGGCAATGATTACTCTAGACGCTCAGCTAGTCATAATATTTGCACTTGGCGTGATAAGGAGCTTTGAATGATAATAGCAGTATAGTAGAAGCTTGTTAAAGTGACAGTAACCCTGGTGTCATTATTGAGTGGTGCACTTGCACTTGCTTCCCTGCAGCTTTCTCATAGACTGTCCCTCTCCATTTTTGTGTATGTAATATGTAGAAAGAGAAAGTGCTTCAGCTCAGCTTGAGGATGCTACATGAAGTCCTCTGAACTTCTTTCAGAGTTTCATCTGCTCTACAGCACCACTGAGACTTCAGAGCGATTGTAGTCACGAGGAATCTTTTTCTACATAAGTCTTATTCCATTAAAATAATTCGTTCCTGATGCAGGATAATCAAGTCTCAATAGATGCTGGGTTTATTTACTAACAGAAAAAAGTCTTACAGCTTCCATCTAGCTTCTTTAAATGGTACCAGCCACAAAGGGGAGCAAGTAAGAATCATGGTATTGTATCGCAACAGCATTTTGTGTTTTGTTTTTCTGTTTTGGCCAAAGCAATAACATATCGAAGAGTAGCAGCAAGCATCCCAAACCCTGTGTCTTTTTCCAAAATGCAGCTATGCAGACTGGCTTCTATTTGAGGAATTTCTGGGATCCCATACCACAGTTGGGTCTGTAAGACCCAGGACACTTTTGCTGCTGTCAAGTGAATAGAAGCAAGCTGCCAGAATTTTCTGTCAGGGTCCGTGCTTAGGTGCCATTGCACCCATGGTTGTCATTCAGTAAACCCAAGTCAAGAGTTCCCCACTTCCCAAAGTCATGCTTCCCCTGGGCACGGGCTGATCAGAGTTCTTGCACTTTGGGATCTTTGTCAGCTTCCAGAACTTCAAACATCTTTTTCATGGAGGGTTGTCTTTATATGGTCAGTGTTATGGCCACATGTGTCAGCACATGAATGCCCCTCTTCTGAGGGCTTCTTTGTGTGCATGGCTATAAAAACGCGGTCCATGCTATACTTGAGGAACATTTAGCATATGATAGTAGCTACTTGCCAAGGTTTCAGCTTCCAGTCCTGTAACGATTGTGTAGAGAGACTTCCCTGGAAAAAGAATGTAGATACATGCCTGGAAACATGTAAATAAAAACAATTCTAAAAGTATGTATTTATGTAAGTGTATGGAAGACAGAACTGAATATTCTTGAGTTATTAAAAAAGGAAAGGACAAAAGAAAAATGCTTTTTTATGTAGATTATCTGGCACCCGAGAGACCCTTCTGGTAAATAACATGTGCTTCTGAATTGGACTTTAATTTGACCCATCTTCAGGAAAGCTGTCTGGCTAAGAGCATGAAAGCTCTCCATGTATTACTAGAGCCAGTGGATCACCCAAGTTGTTTGCCATCTATTGTACCACCCATGTCCTCTGTGACAGTGGCCTCTCCGATGCTATTAAGAACAAGAGGGATGAAGGAATCACAAGTAACTGACTTACGGCAGAACAAGCACTAATGAAAAAAATCTAGTGATTTCAAATGGGTTTCTTGTTAAAGCTGATGTTCTACAAGTAATAATCACATTTGGAGCAGGCTGTATTGGCAGATAATGTGCCTGTAATGCCATTTTATGACTTTGCCTTCTTTTCATCATGAATAACTGAGATTAGAGCCCATTAGTTGCCCAGGATGCCCACAAAAGTCCCTAACTAAATGTAGTTACGTGAGTATCTTCATCCAGGAGACAGGACTTGCCTCTTTGAAGCCATTTTGTTGAACATTTAATGTGTATTTTAATTCCAGTTCTTCTGAGTTTCACATGCAGTACTTCAGTCTCTCTATATGTATTATAAATGTGCATCTTCTAAAAGATTGGAATCGCTCTTTTTAAAATTGCGTTTCAATTTTGTTTTACTTTTGCAAAATTAATGGGCACTAGACAATTCATTTATGTTAAAAAAGAATACGTGAGGGTTTTGGACAATTTGTCAAAAGACAAAATACTCTGGTTTGAGACTATCATTTGCATAGTTTGTAGTGGAATTTGAAAACCATGAAACAGTAGAACTCTGAATCAGAAGATATTTCTTTTTCTAGGGTAAATTGAAATGAAACACTGACCAGACACATATTTTATATTCCCTGACTATCTTGAGTGCATGTGTACAGCTACTTAGCTAGTGCTAAAGGTTGTGGATGTCTATTAACTATTACAAAGTTCAGTGTGTTCATGTAGATTATGTATGTTAGTATTTTGCAGTTCAAGTTAATAGATGCTATAATCTTGTACAGATTTCAAACTCAGTAAAACACTGCAGGGTTGTTACAACTATCCCAGAAATTGCTATTTAGTTGAAAGATTAAAATTTGAAAGTGTGTCAAGCATATTTTAGTGTGGAATTGCAACTTTTAACCACATGTATGTTCATGGCTCTGCATTTAAGCAATGCATGGCCTTAACCAGACAATTGTCAGTAGTGAAATTTACTGGTTTTAGCACTAGTGTTGATTGATTTAGTTTGTTTCTGAACCCAGGAGGCTTTTGTCTTATTTATATATTTTTGCTTATTTTTATATTTGTGTTTGTGATATCACTTCAGGGCAGAGTAAGGGCGACTTGATTTTCTGTCATATAACATTCTAAAATATAGAAGAGATGCTTTAGCATCGGCTGTGACATTTTAACACAAATAATGGAAGCACAGAATCAGTACTTTTTTTCACTTCATAAGTACTGTGGCAATTCCTATGAATGTCAGTGACAGCTCAAGATCCTTTCTCCTGCTCTTTACAGAAATGCAGAACAGAAATAGATCCAGTCCCAAGTTACTTTAATGTATAATAAAATTTAAGTCTAAGTTACCTTAATTTATAATAAAAAATTGCACACGGTGTTGTTATGATCTGAAATAATGCAATATAAAGGTACTTCTATAATGAACTGACTTCTAGACAAGTGTGATAATCTATTTTTACATGAATAATAAAATCAATTTTATATTAAGAAAAATGAATCATGTTCTTTGCAGCTGTGAAAATGCCAATACTGAAACTCCAGTAAAGTCTTAAGTATTCTGGAATCTTTTGTCAAGGAGTAGTAGCTTGTCATGAAAACCCTGACTGGTAATTGTGCTGTGTGACTTCTTATCATGCTGCCTTTCCACTGGGGAGTTTGTCATCAGTTTGTACTACAGCAAGCCTAGTTGAAACAGCGTGTTTTAAGCAAACTTGTCCTGAGCACAGTGTTCGTTAATACCTTTCCTGAATACATTAGTAGTAATTTAAAAGAGGTACTGTACTGCACAGGCAAGATTCAAAGCCTGGGGAAGACGATCCTATTGATTCCAGAGGTTTTCAGCTCACACATTCAGGCCTCTCCTGCCTCTTGCTTAGAGAAGGGCCTCAACAGAATTTGCCTCCCATTTCCCTTTCCACTGCAGGCAGACTGAACACCTCACTCAAGTGCAGTGATGTACAGTGGCCAGTGTCCTGTTCCAGGGTCATCTGTGCCAAATGCAGCATGTTAGTCAGATTTATGCTTCACTGGTCAGCAGGCTGGGGCAGGGGGTTGAAGAGCTGGAGAGAGCTTGAGACAGGAAAGCTGCTAGAAAATATACTACCTGACAGTTGTAAGTACTTGCTTCTCTTGACACATGATTCAAGATGGTGCTGAAATCCAAGAAGTGATATTCAGCTGTTTTTTGAAGTATTTCTTGGTATTGCTTGTCTTCCCTTGAGGTCAGAGCTGTGGGAACTGAAATGGATGCCACAATGGGGTGGAGAGTGGTGGTGTCACCAGAGAGACCAAGAGCTGTAGCTTCTCTTGGGAGGTAAAGACAGGTTGTTATCAGCTAGGAAACTCTATGTAGAAGCATTGCTGTTTTTCAGAAACCACAACTCCCAACATGCCTTTAAGATCTGTATCTTTTTGTTTCCTGCTTCCTTTCTAACAAACTTTTGGTTATTTCTGACATCTGTACATGGTTAGCCCAGTGATAGCAGTTGATGTCTTTGATTATTACAGCACCTTTCTCAGTATGCAATATCCACAGTTGGTTTTCAGTGGTGTATTATGGAAGTGCAAAAGGAAATGCATCTTATTTTTGATGGAGTTACTTCTTTGAGGGAAAAACAGAGAGAGATGTGTAAATTGTACAAGAACGTTAGGCTTGACAAGCCATTTAATGATAGATGTTTGTGGACAATTGGTGAGAAATCAGTAATGGTCTGAAACTCCTTTGTAACGGCTCTTGATTTACAGTTTGGCATCAAGTCAGTTGTCCTGCCTGTGCTTTTTTTTTTCCTCTAAGCAGCCTGGCTTTTCTCGTATCTCTTGATAAAGAAGTACTCAGGGCAGTGGTTTGCCTGGTACTGAGGTTGTACAGTGCCTCTGATGTAGAGCTTGGTCTCAGTTAAGGTCTCCTAGATCCAGTGTGCAGAGCCACTTCTGTGGGCACAGGTGTAGCTCCCTAGCTCCTCCATGACCCAGCAGGACCAAGGCAGTGGTGACACCAGGATGGCTCTCATTCCGACGGTATTTAAGAATGATCTTTAACTTTTGGTCAGCCCTGAAGTGGTCAGGCAGTTGGAGTAGGTGTTTGTCTCTTCCAACCAAAATATTCTATTCTGTCCCATCCCATTCCATTCCATCCCATTCCATCCCATCCCATCCCATCCCATCCCATCCCATCCCATCCCATCC
>JAOEHY010031797.1:0-43788 GCA_025447955.1 Psilopsiagon aurifrons | reverse complement strand
GGGAATAAAAGCTTCTACTAAAATTGTACCATAAATGTAAAGAAATGGTGCTTATATGAAGTGACAAGTAGCTAGCTAATGGGATCCATATCCACAAGTTACAATAATGCAGTTTTTAAATTGAGTTTTTGTGGCAGACCGGCTGAATAAAATTGCTAAGCTGTGCTTCAGTTGTGTAGTAAGTGGTGCATGTGGTGTGAAAGACAAGCTGCAGCGTGATAAGAGGTTATCTCTTCCATGCACAGAGAGTCTTGTATTCTGATCAACTCAACAGCATGCACTGGTAAATATTGGTCCAAGCTTTTTGGTCATTAGAATTTATTGTGTTGGTTAATCACACTGAGTTTAGTCACTCTTTCTGTCTGAATTTACTGGTTTACTTGCAGAGACACTCCTGTGCAATTATAATCCTGTGTCCTGTTGGCATGAGATGCAGGATTACTCAGGAGCCTGACGAGATGCAACGGCATGTGCGAGAGATTGGGGTGGGTGAGAGTGGAGTCAGTTTTTGCTTCTCTCTGGGTTTTCAGGGTCAATTCCAGAAGTGAACATCTCTAATCTGAGTTTTTGGCAGGACTAGAAATAGAACAAATTCTGCCAAGGTTCACTGAGCACTTGGACTTAATTTGGAGAAATTTTGGCTCATGTTTGTCAGCAGTGGAGTACCTCCAGAGTGTCCCCACCACCACCTCATTCTGCAACAGAGTTGCCCTGCTATAAAGAGGGACAGTGTAATCTCAAAATCAGCTGCATTACTGACTTGGCAGTGATGCTGCTGGGATTCTTGCAGTGCACAGCCAAAACACTGACTTACTTTTCAGTTCAGAACTGTTTCCCTCCTATAGTTTACAGACAACAGTAAAACCTTGTTTGTTTGTGGGTTTTTTTTTAATTATTATTATTTGGCTTTCTGTTTTTGCTCTAATGTAAAGTGTGTTGCTTGTTGAAGTAAAATAGTGGGAAAGTCATATTTACTTTACATATTTTACAGCTATGTGCCTAGCAAGTGTCCTTCCATCTTGGGCTGACGCAAGTGCAGAGATCTGTTACTACAATTCCAGGAGTCTTTTGGAGAGATACTCCTAGTTGTCCCAATATGTTTTGTGATTTTGGGATGTTGAGAGATGGAGATTAGGATGAGATTAAATGTGTATTTTACTGCTTGTGAAGTAACTCAGGCTTCAAACCCTAATTTAAAATGCTAGGACTCTAGGGCTCACCTTACTGGCAGCAGTCATGGTTTTATTTTATCACAGATCTCACAGTGGTGAATACTTTTTGGATTAAGGCTCAGATTTTCTCAGAGGATGTTAAGCTTTTGTTCTAAAAAAAGAAAAGTTGTTATCTTACTGATGGTGGAGAGAAGCTCAAAAACTTGATCCATTTACAGGGGCCCACCTGAATCGTTCTGCTTGCATCTGAGAGTTTTCAAACTCATTTCTGTTCTTGTGTGTGTGGGAAGGGGCTGAGGTCTTGTGTTTCTGAATGTTTGGAGCTGTGAGTGTTGCTTTTTATATACCACTGCAAGATTGTAGTCCCAGGTTTTTAGGCATGTGATAACTTTTAACTCTTATGGAAATCAAAGAGAGCACAAGCGCCTAAATGCCATTAAAAGTTTGATCTCCAGCTTCATACTAGCTTGTACTTTCACAGCCCAGGTTATTATTTCTTTGAAAGCAGTGTAGGGGTAAAAGTCTTTTGGAGGAAAGAAAGTTTCTAAAATCCCTGAAAGAACTTAGAATTATCTATGTTGTCTATTCTCCAGACCTCGCTGAAGTGGAAGTAAATTAGTGAGAAGACATAAGCTGAAGCTTTTTATTTTCAAATTGCAGTCACAGCCACAGCAGTTTATTGGATCCATCTTACTATTTTGCCTGTGATATTTGGAGAAATAAACTCTTTTTAAGATGTAATTTCCAGAGTACTCTTTGTAGTATCTGCACTCATTCTGGCTCTAGAAAGTCTAGGAAATATTGGAAAGTGGAGGTTAGGAATTCTTTCTGGTGACAGTCAAATGGGAACCTACTGTCAGAGTTCATCATGTGCCTGACAAATTCATGGTTTTTATTCTGGCGATGACAACTTGAAACACAGTATTGGGGTTGAAGTTTTTGAAGCCTTGCTCCTTACTGATGCTGGCTTCTTAAAAATGAAAGCATCCATAAGAACTTGAGAGTGACTTACAAGGTCAAATTAAAGGTCATTTAGCCCACTATCTCTCATAGTGGAGTGCCCCATAACAGGTACAAGGGAAGAGTATTAAAGCAGAGCAGGCAAGCAGGGATACTTCACTCAACCTCCCACAATTTGTGGCTTGGGGACTTCCTGAGCCAGAGGTGGTCATTTTCTGACGTCTCCATAATGGCCCTTAGCAATGTCTTTGTTTGAAATTCAAGTAATCATTTGCCTACTTGGACTTGAAATCATTTTGGAGGCATATTTATGTGGAAGGCCAGGGGCCTATTGGATAACCCAGAAAACATTTCTAAGTGGGAATCACCACAGACAGCATATCTAGCTGTGCTCAGAAACAGGAACCCATATCAGCTGCCTTTATTATGGAATTGCACTCGAGGGAAGAAAATGAGATGAAGAAATTAAACCCCGCATCCAAGTAATTAAACAAAAGGAGTGGACTGTGGAGTTACCGACAGAATTTCCAAAGTGCTCAGTATCCAAAGCTCTCACTGGAAGGTCATAGTTGGATTTTCTAAACAGCTCAGTGCCCAGTATGTGAAAATCTGCCTTAGACCCCTAGTGAGTAATTTCTGGATGGTTGGCCTTTAGGTTTGCAGTCTGAGGAGTCCTGTCAAACATTTGGTTGGAGTCCAATCAAAAGCACACTGTTTTTGCCTGGAGACCTGTGCTTTTCCTCACAGTAAGTCTTTTCTAGTTATTTGTGGCTAGAAGCTTGGAAAAGCTGGCTGACAAATTATAGTACACTATCCCTAAAGTTCTCTTTACCCCAATCATTTATCCACCTCCTACACTTCTATGCATGATTCATGGACTTGCTGAGGCATTTGTGTGCCAGCGGGACTATTTGGAAGGCATGAGGGCATCTTGGAGCAGTTTGAGGTGACAGAACTGGGCCTGAGATGCAGTAGATGTAAACATTCAAACATCCCGTAGGCCAGCACAAGGTCAGACTGCAAATGCATGCGTGGTAAATGTGGAGGAAACCTTCGCTAAATCATCACTTGACCTACAAATTCGTGGAGCAGTGCTTCTTTCCAGCCACACAGGTATGGTGCACCTCCTCCTGCCTCTTCCCGTGGCTATGATCAAATGGATGGAGGAGTGGGAGAGGGTTTTGCTCGGTCACCCGAGGGTATCAGTGATCGCTGCTGAGTGGGGTTGGTGCATAGTAATTTACTGCTGTCAGCAAATTACTATCCCTTGGAGTAAAGGGGAGGCAGAGATTTGATTCTCTTCAGATGCTGATGCTCTGGAGGCAGAGTTATCCACAATGCTTGGGGCAAAGATACAATCTGGCTGTCCATTGTTAGCATTGTAGTTTTCGAATGGGATCATTATCACACGCATAAATGTAAACAACGCACCCACATTTTGTAGGCATTTACATTCAGAGTTCAGATAAATAAAAATTGATCTGTAGGAGGAAGGAAGGCTCTTTGGCTGTGGGCACATTTTTATTTTCAAATAACTACAAATATGAAATTATTCAACTCATTAATTGACTGTGCAGCTTTATGAGAATGAGCATATGGCTACAAAAATCTTTTTCTCTCTTCTGCTGTACCGTCCCTCCCACCCCCAGTGATAATCAGTCTATGTTTAGACCTGGAAATTCAATGCACCATAAAACTATTAGAATTTCTTGGTGTTGTGAAGCATAAAAATCTTTGTACTATCAAGCTCATTATTCCATTATGTCATTTTAATAAAGATTAGAAATACGTTTGGTCTGCTTCAAATATTTAAAGAGAGAAATTTCTAAATGAAAACCAGAGAAGTTTTTTGTTTGGCACAAATGCTCATGACAGGACCAACCTCTTGACATGTTTGTGGTGTCAAATAGAGGCAAAATTTCAGGGATGTTTTTGTGAAGTGAGCCTGGTTTTCAACCAGATCTTTACACATTAACAGAAAGCAAAGTATGATAACTGTGTGCTCTGTAATGACATACACAACACATGGAATTCCAAACAAGTATATGCAAACACATGATTAGCAAAGCAGATTGTTACCCAAATTAATCCCAAAGCAGATTTTTAACTAAAGCACTTACAGGAAACAAAAGCACATTTCATGAAACTTTCTTTATCGACTGTGTAATTGCACAGGTTGTAATGTCTTAGGCTGAGCTGCTTCTTGCTATGCAGGCAGGTAGAGGGAATCCTTTTTTATGCACTAGCATCCCTGTTTGGGAGGTCTTGCCTGCGAGTGGCTGCTGTGAGCACAGGATTTTTCACTTGAATCCAGTGAGGAGCAAGGAGCAAGGGATGTTCAGAGCCCGCTCGTGAGTCCTTGCAGCTGAGCCTACACACAGGGAGAAATAATGGGCTGCCAGTATTCATAGTGCAGAAGGGACCCTGTTCAAGGCAATGTTGGGAAAACTCAGCTGCATTTTTCTGTGGGCAGAAATTCACAAGGGACAAGGGGGTGGGAGAGGCCATCTTCAGGCATCCCCCTACAAAGCTGCCTGGGTCCCAAAGCACAGATAAGCTTCTGTAGATTTTCAGGGGGAGAGAAGGGCTAAAGTCCTTGTGCTTGCCTGCTGATGATCTGTATCAACTTTCCGCTGGTATTCCCCCTCTCCTGCAAATACTTCATCACACCCCCCAGGGAGTCGGTTTGAATACAGGATTTTATACAAGCAAGTACTCCTTTGAGTTGTGTGAGGATTAAAGCAGACCTGGCCCTCAGCCCCGACTCATCAAGAGAAGGGATGAGAGAAAGTTTAAATGCGCAGCTTAGTCCCGCCTTTTCTTTGTAATTTCTGACTTTTAATCAAGAGCTAAACTGTCCATGGCAGATGTGATGAGGTTTCCTATATTGCAGTAACTGATGAAATTTTGGAGAAGGCCCGTTTTCCAGAGCAAAGGGGTTTCAGCCTAAAGTCATATCTCATCAGAGAGCTGAAGTCTGTATTTTGTTTTACCCAAAATAGTGCTAACAAAAAGCAAAACATCATAGAATGTTCATTAAAAGGGAGCAATAACATTGCTGCTTGTTTTCTCCTCTAGAAACAGGACAAAAATGATCTGTCTTCAGTTGATGAACTCTTAAGTGGTCAAAAGGTCAGTAATGAATGTCACCAAAATGTTTCTGATTGGACTCCCCCTACTCGTGTAATGGCTTTTAAGTAAGTAAGGCAGCAAGGTCAAAGAGTAGGAATTAACCCTGATTGCCATGAGCCACCAGCTAGTCAGTGGGTGCTCTTAGAAGAATAGAAGTGTAGGTGCTGTCATGAGAAGCTAACTAGGTCTCTGGAGACTCACACAGCACCCTTATGCCTCTTCACTGATAATGAGCACCCAGGAAAGCAATCCAAAATCTGCAGTCTGTAAGAGTAACATATGACTTGAAACTGCATGGACATTTTGCATAATGAAGGAACCCCATATCTTCTGAAGACTCGTAAAAAATGATAAATACCAATATTTCTGTCATAAATGATATCGTAACTGGAGCTAAATCGCCACCTGCAATGAGTAAATTAAATATTGACTATTTCATTGACTGTTAGATTTAATTTGAAGCAATCATGCAGGAGCTATAATGGCACAGAAGATGAGTGACTATTTAATCTTGGCTGTCATCCCTGTTAAGAGTTGAATAATGAGAAAAATATGTACTTGACGGAGTGAGGGAGTTGACTTCATCTTGGGTTTCTGTGTCAGGACTTCCCTTCATGAATTTGTAACAAAGCTGTTAGGAACAGCTGTTGCTGCAGCGCTTGTGTCCCTTTTGGCATGGCAGTATTTGGTAACCTCAGAACTCTGTCTATAAGAGATCCAAGTTGACTCTGTTTGCAGCAGAAATGTTTGTATGAGCTAGCAGAGGGATTTGGTGGTCTTCTGATAGCCTGTGAGGACAGCTGTGCCCAGGGGCCAGATACAGCTCTCATTAACCACATTGCCTTCCCGAAGCTTATCTTTGAAAGTAATATGTGTTTTGCCTGGGACAGTGTTATGCAACTCAAATGCACATACAGTGTCTTCTCTTTTTTCTTTTCACTTGCTACTTTGCCAACTGTATTAAAATCTACACCTCCTTAGCTGAAAGCTTGGTTGTCTCTTGGGGATTTGCCTTTCATCTAAAAAGAAGAAAGTCTGGTTCCTGTGGAGTGCTGGCACTCTCATCTCCCACTGAAATCGGTGGCATTTCAGGTGCTCAGCACTGTTTAGCGTCCAAACAAGTCATGTGCGCCATCACCACTAGTGACATTTTCCGGTTTTCGCTCTTCCCACAACTGTTGGGTTTCTAAGGGACAGCAAAGGGTGTTCTTTACAAAGAACAGGAATTTGAACTTATTCCATGCTTAAAACTCAGAGACCAGATAGGATTTGAATCATTGTTTTCAATTGAACTTCTTTTTTTAAATTGTCTCATCCTTTTCATGTGAATGGATATTTCTGGAGTGTGGAACAAAGGTTCTTGTTTGCACAATGCTGACATTTTTCTCCCGTGCATTCACATTTCTTCATGAAATAGAGCAACTCTCAGCAGTGCATTCAAAGTAGTAGCTCTCTGCAGGTGAATGCCACCATTACTATGTATGATGAAGTCGGCTCTAAGATGATTAAATTTAAAAAGCAGCTGTCATGTACAGGCAGGCATAGAAAAACTATTAAAAATGGTTCTGTTTGCCTTTAATGCTTTCCGGGTTTTCAACATTTGCTACAGGATAGCTTAATTGTTTTCTTCTGCAATTAACATCTTCAGTTCTAGGTAGTCAATTCCTGACCTCTCTTTCTATGCATCTGTAGCATCCCAATCTTCAGCTACACAGAAAAGATCAGGATGAATTTAGCACAGTAAATGAAGTCACTTTGCTAAACATATGATGTGACTTTGAATGTAATTGCCATCTACCATCTAGAGGCTTTTAAGGCTAAGCCATTAGGTCTGTAGTTTTGGGGGTTTTTTTGCAATGTCTCATGTTCCATGAGAAATGACAGTAAAAGTAAAGGGCAGCTGGTTCTTGAGAGGACTGTAACACTGTTAGTCCTTGGAACTGGCATGGCATTAAACTTGGCAGCTGCTGCTAGACCTAGCTCATAGGTTTAGTTCTGTTTTCTTATTTGAAGAGGAGTATCGGCAGGCCCAAGCTTTTCGTCTCCTATTCCTAGATCCAAAAAAGTAAGCTGATATGGAATGTTCTCTGCTTTGTTGTTTTGAGGGGAGGATCAGTTGCAGGATGAGAGAGGTGGAAACAAATCCTATGTCAGGCTTTGCGGTATGACTGTGGTTGCCCCCACCTGCCATTCAGGGCTTTGCAAGAGGCACTGAGATTCCTTCAGCCTTGCTGCACCAAAGCAGGCCTGGTTTGTGCAGTTTGTTATAGCTAGCCACCTGCACAAACATGTTCTCATATGGCTAAACCTTCTAGAATAAGCACAAGGTGGCTGCTGTATTCAAATTGCTGCCTTGACCTTGTGCTTGGGCGATCTCCAGCAGATATTATGCCCTGTGTAGGGAGTTCTGCTCTGCAGATGACTGGGTCTATCCAGGTAGGACTGGTAGCATAGAGGCACATTGGTGTAGAGGCTGTGTCTGGGCCTCAGCTTCCACATTTGCTGTCCCTAGCTGTAGTGAGTCTGGTCTTCGGGGTGGCTTTGTGAAGCCCTTTGTAAAATGATGGCCCCGCTGCTCTAGGGACAGTCCTTCACGTGTCCACCCATCCTGGCGGTGACTTCAGCAGAATTGAGCCTGGTTGAGACAATGTTAAGGAGCTCAGGCCCAACATCTGCTGGGGCAGCCGTCTGCATCCTCTTTGGGTTGAAATTTGTGCTTTAGATGGTGGATGCTTTAAAGGCATGCTGCTAGTTAAAACTGTGAACTAAGTAACATTACCTCCTTGTGTCAATTAAATTAGTGTGTTCACCATATTGTAAAGTTTTGCAAGTTCCCTTGGGTGCACAGAAGAGTCCAGTCTGTGAACCCCATCCTAGCCTGTTGGCAAAGATACTAAATGGAGTTTGTATTTCTGTAAGATACTTGGTTTGCCTGGCATCACTTGCCCAGGTGGGTTATGAAATAAAGAGTGTGGATCTGAGATCGTCAAATAACTATCATCCATGTGTGTGCTTTCTGTGAAGATGCTCCTGGCAAATAGCTTTAATAAGGTTTTAATAAGCCTTGAGGGAAAAAAAGGTAAAAAAGCCACTAGACAAGTTGTTAATTAAATGAATTATGTTTACAAAGGTAGGCATTAGAGATGACAGCTAAAATCTAAATGGAACTTACTGAGGACTGCAGGAATAAAGTAGCAAATCAGAAAGCTTGCAAGTATAACAGATAAGAAAGTATTTCATGTGTTCAGTGCAAGTCAGACTTTTTATTCCTTTTTTTTTTTTCACCCTATTATTCAGCAGTTCTAAGTGAATCTTCTACATGTTAGACATCTTTTGCATTTGACTGCAATGGCACAGCTTAGATTTGGTTTTAAGATGATAAGTTAATATGAAGAAAATGGTGAAAACTGAGTGGCTGCAAAACTGATACGCTAACTATACCCATGATAATCTAGAGTATGCTTTCCTTTCCTATAGCAGGTGATACCGGTTAAACAATTTAATGCAGTGTGAAAAGCAGCCCTTCTGTGACTTTATGGTGGCTGGGAATTAAAAGATCTGCCATTGCAGCAATGCAGCTACTGGCTGACCAGAAAAAAAAAAAGAGTAACCCTGCCAACTGTTTGTTTCAAATGCAAGTAAAGACTCTGCAGGCCCTGATTTGGAGCAGCAAATTGAACAGCTGCAGATTTCTGCAGTTTGGTACTGGAGGTTTATTTTTATTGGCCTATTCTTGATTTTGGATAAAAAAAAATTCCCCACTTTAGTAGAAGCAAGGCTGGGCCTTCTGCTTGCTGCAGTTTCAGTTTATGTGTGTGCTGGTGGCTACAGGTTACCTAAAAAGTTGTGCTCTTCATCTGAAGTTCACTTACTGCCATGTGATTCGTGATAGGCAAGTAATAGACAGAGAAAATGTACTTAGTATATGACTAGTATATCTTTCCTTTTTCTCTTTCCCTTCTTTCCCTTATGTACTTCACAATTTAATCCTGATGTTTATATACAGCTGAGGTCCTAACCCTCTGTTTGTGGCATGATCTCAGCATATAAAGTAATTGTGATGTTCTGCTGAACTGATGAGTCTGTCAATAATCAGTGGTTTTGTCTAGATAAACATAAAATATTCTACAGTTTCATTTAATCCTGGTCCCTCAGTTAAGGCAGCTTAATTATATTTGTTTCACATGTATTTAAAACAGGACTCAAATCCACCACTCAGTCCCAATTCAGGACACTGCTTGAGGACTGCAAATAGGCTAAACACAGTAGATTGGATTGAGTGCTAGCCTGCTACATGGGACGAATTTCACTGTTTTCTTACTTAGCTGAAATTCCTTTGACATCCTTGAGAATAAGTTTGAGTGTAAATTGAGAAGGAGACAACAGTACCGAGGAGTGTGGCGAATGAATTCAGTGAAAGATTTACTCAGTAACTGAGTAAAGATTTCAGAATTTTGTCCTTTGTCTTGCCCAGAAAAGAGCTTCTGTATGGGAAAAATGCAAACAGAACTATTCATCAGTGAGACCAGTTTTCTCTGGATTACATTGTTCTAAATTGTGCAGCCATTCCCAGGGGGAAGACCCACTCCATTTGAGAAACATTCCCTCCAGAAAACATTCAGGGTTTTTAATTGCATTAAATGAAATGCACTGTGGCTGGATTGTATTTCAAGACAGCTGATTAATTAATAAATTAGATTGGCTAAAAGGAAATGAAAGTGAATATAAAAAATACGGCATTAAAAATGTGAACTTATCATACAATTAGAACACAATGAAATACATTTACTGTCTTAATTTGCATAAAGTGAGAATGGTGAGCTTTGTCATTAGCCTGAAATATGTGGATTGCTGGAAGTGATACCTAACAGTTCAGTACTTGGGTGCAGCTAGTTTTAAATGACCACAGCTTGAGAGACAGAAGAACATCTGGCAGTATGTGAGAACCTCGATAGAGAATGCACCAGTGGCCAGCTCAGGCATAACTCCAGATCGTGCTCTTCATTGAGCAAAGACTTCTTTCTCTTTGAGCTACAATTACAGGATAAGACATTTGCGTCTTTGAACATTGTCTTTGGGAATGAATATCTTTGTAAAAATCATGCTGCTTCTCAGTGTTCCCTATACCTTTTTGAATCACCTGCCATGACAAGTACTACATTTTGGGGCTTCAGCAGATTCTGCTGTTTCCAGACCTTTAGTTGTTTTCTAACTGAAAACACATTTCAGGAGTATGGTATCCAGAGCAGCTGTGGATTGCTGGCACAACCAGTGGACCATGAATTTGGGCCAGTTTTTTGGGGAGTCAAACCTAGAAGCCGATCAGAAGTTTTTGAGCAGATATAGGAGTTCCTCAGAGGGACTTAATGCCTGCTCAGAAGGTAGAAGATTAAGATTAAATGGTCCCTTCTCACCTTGAAATCTTTGAACCACAGACCTTTTTCTGACTTGCAAATTCCTAGAACTATGAAGTTGCAGAGAAGAAGGGATTCTATATTTCCAGCAGTAGGATGGACAGCTGAGCAGCAGGATGGACAGCTACATGTTTGGGGTGAGCTCTGGTATGGTACAAGTAGCAGCTAAGAACAGGCAGCATAGGAGCAAATACACAAAACAACCTGTGAGAAGAGAAAGTAGAAACTATTTTTTTTTGTTTGTTTGAAAAAGCTGATTACACACAGGCAACAAATGGAAGACTTCATGCTGGCTGCCTTCCTTTAAGCAGTTCTTTTAGAAATCCTGCCTTTATTGCTATTAAAGAATGAAGAAAAAACAATTTGTCTTCAGGGTAAAGGTAGAACTGGCTCTCAGTGCTTTCCAAACATTTTAAATGTAGCGTATAATAAGACACTCCTTAAGAACGATGCTTTGTGTGAAATGCTGAAAATGATAAGGATTATCAAATTCCACAGAAAGCATCCTATCAAGGAAAAACACTGATATATTCCCAGGAGACCTATTTAAAGAGATTAATATTCCAACTCCTTTCAGACATTCCCAGCAGGAAGTAATAACTTTAGACCTAAGCAGGTTTTAAGATTTTAACTGTGGCAGTTGAAGCTGTTTTAAGGAAACATGCTTATCTGTAAATAGATAAAAGTAAGGACAGAGTGGCTTTGGAGTCTCAGAGCTCTGCAGTAAGACATTAAATAAACCAAGATCCTAATTTAAAATGGTGAACCACCTCCTGAGCTGGTGTAAATTATGTAATTCCTTTTGAATGAGTGGAATTACGCTGATTAATATCATCTGAAGACTTGTCTTCCTGTTTCTCAGATTTTTTTAAAGTCTGTAACAATTCTTCGCACTTTGATAATTGGCCAGATATAAATCTCAGACAACAAATGTGTGTTTATTCAAAATCATGGATAAAGTTACTAGTGTCAAGAAAGAAAACATAAAGCAGGATCACCAGAGACAGAAAGCAAACAATTTGATTTCTGCTGTTGTCAGTCTTCTTTTCTTGATATTTGGAATCAGAGACTCTGAAATGGTTGCTTCATATTAATCTTTATGTTAATATCGTCACGCAGTGTCTTTTATTTTAGAAATAATATCAGTTTCACCAGAGTGGCCTCTAAAGATGCCCCACAAGCATCTCAAACCACAAGCCATAGGAAGACAGATTGCTGTGATTTACTGCTTTGGAGTGGTCTCTCACTAAGCCAGTGCTGGAAATGGTTAGGATTGTGTGAACTCACCTCAGCCTCCTGGGTATAAAGCACAAAAGTTTTGTTTCAACTAATGATGAATATTGGGCTTGATCTAAGCCTGAACTTTGCATTGACACAATTAGAGGGAGCACATATGTATCTTACGTTCAAAATTCTACTGAGGGAATGGTAGTCCTCGGTGAGGGCAGGTGGGGGTAATAAAGCGTTTGACTACAAAAGTTGGAGTTGCTAGATCATGTCTGGACTGAAAGAATTCCTAGCCTCAAGATTTAGATGAAGCCAATAAAAGACAGGGGGGAAAGGGTTGCATCATCCTCATTTTACGTGTGGGAAAGTGATGCAGAGAGGGGTGTACCTTAGCTTTCAAAAGAGTGGTAGCACTTAGTCTAGATTTCTAGTTAGACCTCTGCCCACCAGTCCTTTAATTAAGATAGAGTTCTGGCCTAAACTTGAATCATTATTTTCTGATTGCATGAGCTAAACAGCCATAAAGTTGCTTTTTATCTTTGTACTAGTGAGAATGGAATGATAGTTGGATATCTCAAAACTGCCGATTTTTGGAGCATAGAAGGTGTTTCCATATGTGGGAGCTAGGAAGCAGCTCTGAATCTTGAAGCTCAGATCAAAATCTCAAACACAGTTCCTTTCATGAAATGCTGTTTTTCTCTATTTTGGGAGACGTAGTTTCTGGAATGATAAAATGTCAAGGGCATAAAACTATAAAATGCTGTGTACTGAATACTTCTCATGATAAATGATGTCTGAGTGTAGGAATGCAAATAAAGAGATACTTGAAGTACAGTTTCTTGTGGATTAGATATTCAGAACCTGCTTCACAGCTCTGTTGCACTGGAGTAAGCTGATATGACACACAATTACAATCAATAGAATTGTGCAGGCATAGAACTGGTTTGTATGGGGGAGGAGAATCAATGCCTGGCATTCTTAGGAGGGCTTCAGTTGCTAAGATAAGTCCATGTGCTATAAAACACTGATAATTTTAAATCAGGTACCCACTAAAATGCCCATACAGACTCTTTTGTTCCCATTGACTTTAATGGAGGGTGAGAGTGCTGAGGATATCATGGCAAGAGGCCTGATCTGTGCCTATCTGCAGGCCTTTCTTAAACCTGGCCTAATCTTAAGGGCTTGATCCTGCTGTCCCTATGTGCATTCCTGGAGCTATCAGTGCAACAGCTATCATGAGAAAGGGCTGTAGGATCAGTCTCCATCTCCTTCATTCTCCAGTTGCTAATTTTTAAAATATGCTGGAGGGAAAATAATGTGACTAATTAATTATGCTATTTTCCTTGTAGCTCTTTAAATGTAAGGTCATGTTTCTAATGATGAGGATTTCCATTGAGAATTACTCATGAAAAACCCAGCCAAACATTTTTCCTCCACTACAAGAAATTCCTCTTAGAAGAAACATTAGAAACAATTAAAACATTTTGAAAGTTAATAAAGAGCACTCTGAAGTGGGAAAAGGAAAGTGATGCTCATCTATTGCAGTGTCAGAAAGAACTGTTCTTACATCATCTTCCTGGGAGTCTTTTAATATTAATATTAATGTAATTACGAATGGAATTTTGCACCAGTTCATTCTGAGAGGGCTGCTCACTGAGATTTGCGTCTTTTCTGACCCTTCATGCATTTTATCCTTCTTTCAGCCAGCGGATGGATTTTGAAGCTGGGCAGTTCTAGCAGGAATGAAGGAAAGGGAAATGAAGCTTAAGGGAAAAAAGCCAGGCTGCAGATTGCGTTGCTGCTGCAGCAGACCCCCCAGTGGCAGGTGTGATTTGCTGCCTGGCCAGTTCTTCACCAGAACAATGCCAATCTGCATTGTCAAGGGGATGACTTCTTGTCCCCCTTCATGTGGCTGCATATTTATATGTGTGCGTGTAAGTGTGTACGGGGTTTTCTCCCTCTTTCCACTCACTCCTAAAGGATAATGGGAGGAAGAGTCAGAGAAAGGAACAGCTGGCAGGTTATACAAATGGTTTTAGGAGGGGTCACCCAGGGGGATGTATATATCCTTGCTCACAAAATGGCAGCCTGCAAAGAGAGACACCAAGAGCATTCTGGCAGATGGACTTCTGCTCCCAATTACAAAGACAGGTGCAACTCTGCACAACAAATCCACAAGCAGTTAAGGAACTGCACTCAGTCATAACCAAACAAAAAAGTCCTTTAAATTCCTGCATCCTCCTTGCCCTCATGTGATGGAATTCTGAATTTTGTCTATGTTGCATGGAACTTCTTGGAAGACAAGTGCATTTAATAGTGCAAAATATCACCCCTCCTTAAGCAGGGAGTTTTAACTGGTTTCTTTAAAAAATCATTTGGAACATGGTTTTCCATCTCATTCAGAAGAGGTTATTCTGGAGTACTACAGACTGAAACTCTTGCTGATCTTTCATTATGAAACAGGGACTGTCTGTAGTATATTTCCACACCCCTGGGTCTAAGCGTGGTGTCAGGGGGTGATTTATGGCTCAAATAGGTAAGGCTTTTGGCTCTAAGCAACTTGAGTGTGCATTGCATGTGCAGTCATACCAAACTTCTTTGTGTATCCATCAGCTTTTTCTTATAATTGAACGCAGCAAGAGCAGTCCTACCTGTTTGCAGCTAATCGCATCTTATGCTTACAGTTAAGCTGTGTAGCAGTCAGCACCTTGTAATATAAAACCAGTATTTCTTTCACTTAATTGCTAATGCTGGCATCTGTTTTTCAGTCTGCTGTGTTGTTACTGTTTTCTTTTTTTAATTTTTTTAATCAAAACTGACTTTTTTCCAGTCATTCAGTAGCTATCAGTAGATTTGCAATTACCACCAAGAGAGCCAGTGGCTGTGCCAGACTATTTGGGAAGTTTGAAGAAGAGCTGGTTTAAAGAAGTCCTCATTTGTTGCCTCAAGGAAAGTGTTTGTTTTGCAAGGGACAGTATCTCTCTTTAAATGCGTGGTTGGAAGGCCAGAGTCAAAGGCTGAAATTTGGAGAAAATATACTTCTGATTTGGAGCAAATGACATATTCCATGTACTAAAAATTGTGAAGAAAAACAGAAACTTTGTGCAATTCCCAAATATGTTAAATGCATTGTGGTAGCCATCTAGAAGTTTCTGTGACTTTGGCATTTCAGGTGTGGATTGTGGGCAGGTCTGTTAGGGAACAAGAAAGAAGCAGCATAAGCCACTCAGTATCTTTTTCTCTTGAGGACACTGCATTTTTGGGTAGGACACTTCTGAATACCTCCAGCTGCTCATCCTTGGACAGAGTGTTCTCAGGGAAGTGAGAGTTTATCTAAGCTTTTCTTCATAGTTCCCCCTTTGTCTTTCCTATAATTTTGCTTCTTGTTCTTGGTGATGCCGTATCTGTGTGCATCTCCCTGACTCATCCCCAAGTGTTTCAGTTTGTTCAGTTGGCTGCTTGGGCCAAAGGCTCCTTTTTCTGTGCTGGTGGGGATCCTTTGTGTTGTCCTTGACTAGCCCCTGAAGAGCTGAGAATTAGTTCTTGTCCTCAGTCAAGTGAGAAAACAATAGTTGTAAAAACAGTGGTGATACTTGTTAAATGCATGAAATATATTTCACTGAAGTATTTTGCCTATCTGGAAACAGTCTCAGCCACCACATGAGAATGTGATGACAGAAATTAAATGTGAGCCTCCCTGGTTTGACAACACACAGAGCATGTGTGTCATGTGCTGCTGAATTCCACATGCCAGATGCAGGTTTTTTTGTTCACAGATCAAAATCTAGGTGGTCAACAATTCTTCTTTACTAGGACAAAGAGGGGAAAGCCAGAAAAGTAAACAATCATGGTACTTACCATTGATACTGCAGTTCCTTTCATCTTCAAAGTGCTTTGTAAACATTAAGTAATTAATCAGATTCTGAACAGATCCTTGAAAAGCAGTGAGACAGCCTAGTACAGTAAGCGTTTGAGACACATGGCAGCAACAGAACCTGCAGCTACCAAGATTAGAGTTGTGAAGTGTGCAGGATGGGGGAGAACGGCCCTGGGACATGTCTTGAACTGGAAAGGATGTTGTGAAAGATATGGTGTGTGTGGAGGGTTTGGGGGGATTTTTGTGGAAAAGAGAGGGGGAATGTCATGTCTGATGTGAACAGCTGTTAATTTCTAAGACCCTCATACAGCTTGTCAAGAAATCCTTGCATTTTCTAAATGCAGCGATCAAAAAAATGTACCTGCAAGAGATGCAAGAATCCTGAGCAAGGAACAAGACCTGCTTATATCTATGAACCTAAAAGGCGTAAGGTATCCCCTGTGCTACCATACATGCACAGAAGTCTTGTCTGCCTCTCTCCCCAGGACATATAGCCATAGTCTAATCTCTCTATGAAAAGACCCATCTGTCCAGGCTATTCAAGTGACATTTACACTTCAATGGCCTGTGATCATCACTGCTCAGTGGCTTCCTGTATATTATGGAGAAAGAGGTATAAAATTAGTTTTTCTGCACTCACTTCCAATTGCCTAGTGTGAAATGATTTTAAGGCCTGTGGAAAGTGAAGCAGCGTTTCACAGAAATGTCTTCTTTCTCTCAGATGACATCATGATTACATCCTTGGTATCAAAAGAGAAGAGAAGAGATTTCTAATCTGGCTGTTTTCTGACATCCTCCAGATCAAATAGCGTTTGATGTCTCTTCAAACTCAGGTCACTGTTACTAAGGGGACTGTCCTTGTGTCAGGAAACTCTAAGTTCTGCCTTTTGCCTTGGAGTTAGCACTGGAAGCATATTTTTCAGTTTCTGTTCATTTTCAGCCACTACTCAGATGCCTTTAGCTAGTTGTAGACAATTAGTGTGGAAGTAGAATCATCTCAATCTTTTATCACCACAGCATTAACTAATCTCTAGGTTTTATATTTAAAGGAGTAGTTTCTTAGTATGTCTGTTAAAATAAATAAGCATTAAATTGCTCAGGGATTTGTTTATCCAAAACCTAAACTTAAGGGAAAAAATGAAGTTACAGATGCAAAGTGAAGGGTGGGTTGTTTTGTTGTTGTTGGGTTTTTTTTCCATCTGTGGTGCAATATAAGTAAAAATTATCAGTAATCACAATAGCCCCGAGATGTTTAAGTATATTTACGTTTTAACCTTTTCACACTATGGCTGTAATGTAACAACCTGTGACTTTTAATTACTAATGGCATATCATCTGCCTTGAGGAAAATTATCATGTCAACAAAACATTGTTTGTTAGCTTTATTCTGGCTCGTGTGCTGTTCATTAACAAATTAAAACTTTATTCTAACTAATTCCTTCTTTAGTTCCTGGGAGTAATAATGCTGACAATTAATGTTGCATTTTGTGCTTCACTCTGTAGCCTGGCCTACACACAAATAGTACTGGTTAAAATAAATTGGTTTCTAAATCAATCTAATAAAGTCATTGCAACCCCCTTGTGTGGACAGTCTTAAAACTGAATTAAGCTAACACGATATTAGCCATTCTTAAACCAATTTATGTGTCCTCGCTCGGGAGCTGCTCCAATTTAACTAAATTGATTTAGAAACCGATTTAGTTAAATCGGTGTAATTTCTCTGTGTGTAGACCAGACCTTAGATTCACCATAAATACTGAAAGTATCAGCTTATCTAATCAGAATGCATTATACGATGTTCACGGTTGTGAGAATAAACTAGAATCAGAGGCAAGAAGTATACATGAGATGCTTCTATGAGATGTTGTTCAAAAGATAATAAACAGGACACCAGCAAGTGTGAATTGGTGTATCAGTGGAGTTATATTGATTTATTCAAGCTGAGGACCTAGCAAGGTGCCCTGGAAAGCACCAAGTATCCTTAAATGGTGATAATGTGATTCTGTCCTCTGATAGTATGTCTGGCTTTATATGAATCAGATCTTGTACCCTTCGTTTGTCATGGCTACGAATGTGTCTGTCCTGTCTAAGGATGCAAAGTACAAGTAAAAGAGATCTGTGTTTCTTGTGCTTGATTTTTGAGGTACTTGTGCCAAAATATCCTGAAGGGGAAGTGAGTCCTTAGGTCTTCAGAAATTCAATGTTCAAATAAAATCTCATTATATAAGCAGTTTGGCAGCAATGTTTTACATCAGCAACCAAGGAAGAGCAGGGTCAGGCATCTATTGTTGGGTAGCCATCACTCAAAAGTAGAAATTATACAACAGACTAAGAAAGCCTCCTTTCTGAACCTTAATAAGATAGGAAGATGAATACCTTGCCAGACACTTCATGGCATTCTCTCTGTTGTTTCTAGATTAAGGGAGGTATCGATCCCTATTTCCATTGATAAGAAAAATGTGAATCAGCTTGCCAGAAGTCTGAAGTAGAAGCCAGTAATACTTTCTTTATGAAAAGGGTATACTTAGTGAGGTAGAAGTAGTTACTTATTTCTGTGTTTGTGGGAAAATAATTAAAAAATAACTGTGATTTTTACAATTTCATCAGGGAGTATGTATTTATTTTTATCACAAATGGACCTGCTGCAATAGGATGATCCACATTTATGAGTACAGCCATTGAGACCAAGGGAGGCTCTCAATGACAGTCAGGAACTTTTCATTTTAAAAAGAGCAGAGTGGTCTGAAATGGTTTTTTTGTTAGATGTATGTTTGCTAAAGCCTTTGTCCTTTGAGAATGTGTACAAAATCCTACCTGTCATCAATACTGTAGGTGAGCTCTACCCAACTTAGTATGTTAGGCTGTTGGTTTATCGTGACACTTGAGCAAGGCTTACTAGGGACAATGCCCCCCCCCCGGTTTTTTGCATCACAACCTTGAGGCTGATGCACTATGGTATTGATGGGCTTGTCTAGCGGTAAGAATCTTTACTAACTGAGCTATGACTTTCTCTGCTATTGCCACTCGTTAGAGACCATAGGATTCAGGAGTATGGCTGCTAATTTCCTATGGCCTTCCTGACAACACAACTAACAGTTAAATATTGCTCCTTTTTACATTAGAAATGACAACAACAAAAAAGAAGTATCAAGACTTTCCTGCAACACTATGTTCTTTGGCAGGAAAACTTACAGGTACATAGATCCAGTTATGAGTTTCTCCTCAACAGCAGCTTGCCATCACAATTTCTAATCCATGAAGCTAAAGTATTTCTTTCATGAAAAGAGTGGACAATTACTAAGTTTATTTTATTTCAGATCCTGCAGAGGTTACATTTGTGTCTTAATTGGAACAGGGTTCTTTTTTTTTTTTTTCTTGAGCAGAGAGAAAGTCTTTCTTTTTAAGAAAGAACTAATTTAGCATAAAATGTATTTAGTGTCAGGGCTTAATAGAATGAGTAAATCATCACCTAATACAATAATATCTTAGGCTAGTTAGAAAAATTGTCAGAACATGAAGTAAGCATTGATACAGCGAAATCCCAGCAGAGCATATCTAACGTGAAAAGCTGACTAATAAAATTCCTAGTTTGGCTAATAATTTTTCAAAGCATTAATACTGCAGCTAGTGTGTGGAGTCTTCCACCTTTAGCAACATGAATTATTGGAACTCTGAAACCGCATTGTAAATAAGTTATAAATGTGAGTATGTTCACGAGGATCTTTATGTTTCCTTTCATAGCAATGAAAAATTTCCCATAATTAAGAACCTGACTTCTACTGCCATGGAGGAATAATGGTTAAAGGTGGCTATGAAAAATGATGCTGAGTGTGTAAACATGGAAACATACTTTTAGATAAATCTTACTTCCAAATCTATCCCTGTCAGCTACCATCTGAATTCATCTGGCACAGAGAGGGTATATAGAATGCTATGTCCGTCTGCCTGGAAAGCGGGGAATATAATGTACAACCAAACCCAAACCTCATTAGCTATTATAATTTCTTCTGAAGGTATGTAGTTCGCAGAGTCTTAGTAAAGTGCATTAGCTGTCAGGCTTTTTAAATGCCTCATAATAAAAGCGCCAGCTGCTGACAAGCTAGCCTTCTCTCCTCCCCCTCCCACTGCACACTGGTTTTATGGTTGCTAGTGCAGTTTTTATTAGATATTCTGATTTAACTAGCAGAAATTAAAGTGTGTAAGTTTTAAAAATCTGAAGATAAGAGACAAAGGCAGCTGTGTGCTCTCCTATGGCTTTCATTGTGAAAGTGGAGAAGTGAGTGTTGCCAGGGAGGCTCTCAAAGGCGTTCAAGGCAAGGTAGCTACACTTTTTTAGGCAGCAAGGAGCAAGCAGGAAAAAAAAAAATCTTTAAAATTAGGTAAGATATTTCACTTCTTAAAAAAAGGTTGTGTGAGTATTATTCCAGCCAGTAATGTTGAACATCTGAAGTAAAAGATCCTCCCTAGTATTGCTTTGCTCATAGCTATTAAAGGCAATAGATTTACGTGACCTTATATTGGCTAAGAAAACACTCTCCTTTTCCAAGCTCGTTTGTGTTTCCAGTGATGTTAATAGGAGCTGTGTTGTTATGCATGTGAATGAGAATGGGACTGTTGCAATACACAGGCTTGTATCTCCAATTGGAGTCAAAAGTCAGCTGTGATTTGACATAATAGTAGAAAAACCAGCTTTCACTCATTAGTCTTAAGGCAGGCAAAGCACAAATGCTTAAAGATCCTTTCTGGACAATGTGTAAATAACTGTAAAATGGCTAGAAAAGAGGTTGGAATGAATTTAAGTTAATGTCTTCTGATCCTTTGCTTTAGTTAAGATGCGTTTGCAGAATTTACCTCAGCCACCTGAGATTTCAAGAGTTCTGTAATTCCCAAATCAGAGTCTTGTGGAGTGTCCTGAGTACAATAGTGCTTTTCACTGGACATGGGTTTTCCAGATCCATTTTCTATAGTGTATTTCTTACAAATTAACTTCTCAGCAGAGTGTTGGCTCTGTTCCTGTCCCTGTCACCAGTTCTTTCTACTACGTTGTGTATGGTTTCACAGTGCCAAATATCTTTAGTTCTACTTGATTTTGGTAGCTATTAAGGACATATTTAGGAGTGCCTAGGAAACTGCACCTCACCCTGTAGATTTTCTCCATTGATAATCCTAAACCTAATTCTCTGTCTCCTCTACAGTATTAATAATCACAGTAATATCTGGGTATTTTGTTAAGGATTAGGTGTAATGTATTTTATTAGTGTTTGAGAAATTTTTTGAGAAACCAGGAAGAAATTTGCTTCATTAGGACTCAGTTTATTACCAGTGCTTTATTGTGACCAGTGCTTCAACTTCCCTGTGGAAAAGGTCGTAACTAGATCAGTGTTTTCCAGCATGACCTGAGGAGTCTGGGAGAGGTAACAAAAGACTCAGAAGGTCTGAGGAAGCCAATCATATTATTGTTATGCTTAAATTTATTGTCCTGATATTAACCCCTGCATGGGAAAATGTTAGGCAGTGCACAAAAGGAAAAGCTCTCTTGCTTTGCATCAAGGTTTTAAGACCAAGTAGTGGTATTAGCAGCATTGTTAGTTAAACTGGACATTTAGAAAAGATGTTTCTTTTATACAAAGGGCTCCTTTACTCCCCTCTGTCCGAGCTCAAAGAGGTCTTAAAACCCTTATAAAAGAGTGTTACATTGCACTTCAAGCCTCTTTTCATTAACGGAGTAAAGTCCATGGGAATTCAGGCCAAAGCTGCCACATGTGAGTGAGTTTTGGGAGATGCCTATGAGCCAGGTGGCTTGGTTTTCAGGGAGCTTTCTTTAGGATGAGAGAGACGAATTCTCTGAGCCAATCTAAGTGGCACCTGGGTAAGCAATAGACTTTGCAACAGACTTTACTACACAGAGCCCTGCTGCTTTACTGCCATCCTTATTGCCTCCAGTCATGTCCCACTGGGTTTCTGTGTGCCTGGGCACTCTGCACAGGCAGAACAAAGAGTGATATGAAGTGGGAAAGGAAGGGAGGATGAGGAATATATCAGGGGGATACAGTGCAGGGTAAATGTTGAACAGTGGCCTCTATGTGACTCTGAAATAACAATTGGTGGGCAACTAACAAAAATCCACCTAGCATAATAGGCAATCAGAGTGCCGGTGAAAATCAAGCTCATTTGTAAGATGATTTGGTAGTCTTATTTGTGAAGAATGATTCAAAACTGCTGTGTACTTTTTTTCTTTGCGTTCTTTGTGCTGCTTTTGTTTGCATGAGCTGGAATATGTTGTATAATATGTGTCTGATAATGTTAGCTCTCACAGGCAGAGGAAAGAAATGAGATATGGGACAGGAGGGACACCAGTAGATTTTATTATTATTATTGGCTAGAATATAAGAAAGATGGAATTTGAACATATTCACTATTTCTTATCAAGATTTTTGAAGTGTAAATTTTCTCCTTCTGTTATTTCCTTACAGATGGGAATAGTAAAGTAGTTTAAGCCTTGAAAGCATGTTTAAATAATCTTAAAGTAAAAATCACTACAGGATGTTGCTTTTAGAAAACAAAATGAGTAAAATAGGGAAATCCACTTTACTGAGACTCAAAGAATACCTAAAGCTTTACTTAGTTACAGAGATGTGCAACCAAAGCAAGCCAAAACAACCGTACCTTATCTCTCCCATTATATCATTCAGTAATTATATATTACAGGATGTGTAACAATGAATGAAATTACTGAGACTCTGACATTTTTCCCCAGTTTTTCCTCCTCCTCTGAAATCACCAGAGATCAGTTTTATGGTCTTCTGGACTGAGCTTTCTATCTCAGGTTGTCGATTACAAGATCAGTGGTTCGTAAAACCAGGCCCTTGCTAGCGTCCATGGTTAGTCTAAGGATGAGGCCCCAGGCTTGATGTGTATAAAGCTGCTTCAGTGATTGAATGTGCAGTTCCAGTATTATCAATCCTTTCAGCAGGGACTGAGGTGAGGTCAGGAAAGGGGAATGGATATGTTTTGATCCAGTGTTCCATGTCCCCAGAGGTGACTGGTTTGCCTTGAGTGCTACAGGTGTAGGGTGGAAGTGGCAGCATTGTTCCTAGATGCCAACTACAATGCAGTCACCACCTGAGCTGATAGTTCCCTCTCTGTTAAGGTAGGACTGTTATCAAAGGGATCAGGCATTTCTCTTTTGTTGATGATAGAGGATTGGGCCAGTTCTTTTCCACAAAATCTCTTCTTTTCCTCTTTGAAGGACAATCTCATTGTTACATGTCCTCTCAAAGCTGACTTTGATCAGTGCTGTGTACAGTCAGGTTCATGGATGTATGCTGAGAAGCTGTTAAATCTGCCACTCGGTGCTGCATTCTGACCTTAATAATTTTGGCGCTCCAAATCCACAACCCAGCGCTGACAAATTGAACTTTTTTTCTCTTGTCAGGCTGTACTTTACTCATGTGAACTGTAATGTTCTGCTGCTCCTCTTCCCATTGTAGAGGTTTTTATAGATTTAAAAACTAGTCATGGTGTGGCTCATTTCAAAGGGATGTTGAGATGTAATGAAAGGAGCTTGCCAAGGTAAAAAGGAGCAAGCTGACCTGGCCTGTTTGTTTTAGGAAGAACATGAACATTTCACTAAGATAAATTCAGGGATGGATTAACTGTGTAATAACATTAATATTCCCCCTGCAGTTATACTCTATTGATTTGTACCAGAATTACATTGCCTTTCCCTTACTGTGTTTTTGTAGTTGGACTGATATCGTAAAACCTTATTGTCACAAATTCCAAAATTACTTTATGCTTTCTGTTCTGCATCACTTCATTTTCTGTTGGGTTTGGAGGTACTTAAGAGGTGGTGTGTATGTCTCCTGGGTGGTACACAGACCACTTCAAAGTCTGGCAGAAAGCAGGGAGCTCAAGGACAGGGAGACATGGCTCAGTGGTCATAGCTGTCCCTTCTGCTGCTTGTCTGAGGCCCTCTGGCCCTGGCCTGTATGACCAGGGGTCAGAGATGTTATTTACCATTCCCTAACTATTCCATAATTCTGCCAGAGATGTTATTTACTGCAGGAGGATCTGGCTGGTTTCGGCAAGGCCAGTTATCTTTGTTCCTTTACTTTTTCCTTCCTGGCATACATTGTATTTATTTTTGGGCCACTCTAGCACCTATGTTTAATCTGAATTTGTCAGTGGTTTCCACCTTTTTATCTCTTTTGCTCACTTCAGCTCAGGTTCTTTGTAGTGTGATCAGCAAATCTCAGTATTTTCTAATGTCTGCCTATGTTAAGCCCACATTAGCTTTCAGCTGTCCCCCATTACAAGAAAGTCCCAAATTTAAAATTAAAATGTACTATCATCCTACTCAGACCCACTGTTATCCTCCCTTTTCATTATTCTAGTTTATTAACATTTGAAGGCCTGAGAAGAATGCAGCAAGACAATAGAGGACCTTGTAATGTGATGACTCGGATGCAGACACAGCAGGCAGAGCTTCAGAAGATTAGAAATGGTAATACTTGTAATTAGAAATTCTGCAGCCAAGTAATGCTAGTTAGGACCTTGCAAGCAGAATTTAAGTGCAGATTAATCTATATGGTGTGAAAATAATTATGTCAAGCGAAGTGTTTCACCATCGGGCTATCTCTGGGATGAGTCCCTTGGATGGATCTTCATTTTGAATGCTCATGAGGCAGACACAGAGTGTGAGGTGTTAGCAAACAGGTTGTACGGTGCACCACTTAATACAGTGTGTAACTGCTCTCTTTTGTGGCTGTAAGGAAAACAGAACTTCCCAATTCTGGGTTTATGGAGGTGCATTTACATATTCAGTCCATCCTCATAAACTGTGCTGAAAGTGCTGCAGCATTGAAAAGCACTGGGCTGGGCAGAGGAATATTTTTCAGTAGGTACAGATGAATACCCATGTTTTTCCAGCAGGTTAATAAATGCCATTACCGTCAGAAAAGTATGTCTTAATTCTTGTCTGTGCCGTGCGCATGTATTTCCTATCCATGTCTCCAGAAGAGTTGTGGGCATTGAACACCTTGTTTACGATTTTCCTCTTGGGGAATTTGTCATTGTGTAAAGCAGTAAACATTGATTTTGTAAGGATTTCAAAAGTATCCACCTTAAAACTGTAACTAGAAGTATGCACGTTTTGCCAAATAATGAATGCTTCCACTTTTTCTCCCCCTGGTTCTGTTTTCTCTGCGCTCTTGAGTGTTACTTAGGAAGTAACTACTGGGCATGGCTTGTTCTCTAAAGCTGTTTTTTTCTTCACCTGTACCTACAGTTTCTCTTATTTTGGCAGCATGACTTTGCTCCTCAATATGCTCATACTACATACGTTTTTCAGGCTAGTTTTTCAAGCTCCAGCTTTTACTGGCTTTCTTTTTTTCTGGGAAGACTAGAGACAATTCCCAAACCAGCCTGGTTAGTCAGTCCTCTGCAGGTATTGTAGGGCCAAGCTGATATTCTCTGTCCTTGGAGACTCCATCACCTGAAGTGAAACCACTTGAGCTGGAGCCATCAAGGTGTATCAGCCATTTCTATTCTGCAAGCTGGAAGATGGAAAAAAAAGTGCTGTCAGCAGAGAGCAGGCTCTGCATACACCAAGGCACTCCGTGACACAGCAATCTCATAACACGCACCAGAGCTCCACGTAGGCACACTCCTGCATCGTCATGCACAGCAAATGCTTTTGTATATTTTAGGATTTAGAAATCAAGGGCTTCTTAAGTTACAGCAATTCAAAAAAGCTGCTACACAAGATCGCTTACAAAACCTGGCTTTTCTAGAACACAGGAAACTAGGAATATGAGTTCAGAAGCTGAGGTGAAAAAGGGGCTGGGTTTATTTTAATGAGCATTTAAAAAAGCACCAGTCATTTAAATGTGACTGTAGAATCAGTATTTCAGTGGCTAGTTTAAACAAATATATGTGGTGGAATGTCTAGATACACTTGAATATATTTGAGCCTGCCTCAGAGCAAGAGTGCAGAGGTGACTGCCTAAGGTCGCTGGGACACAACTTTTTTTGTGTTTCTATTTCTTTATTTGCATAAAGAATGTATCTTGATCTGAAAACTGTACTGGAATATATCCAGAATCCTTAACCAGCTTATATCCTTGTTTTTCTTCCACTGTAGATCATTATATTTTTAATACTGTAATCGACATAATTAGAAATATTGATTCTATTTCAAGTGAAGCAATTTAACTGTAAATGTGCCAAGAAGCCAAAAAATAATCAATCTACTGTTGCTTTGCTTGCAGGAATGAATCTTGATCCAGAGTCAGCAGGGTTTGTTATTTGTTTTTTTTTTTTTCTTTTCATTCTTTGGTTTGGATCAGTTGCCACTAATACAGTATTGTCCCCAGCTCATGTATTTTTTGGATTGCTTGTTGTCAAAGATGCTTTAAAAGGCATAAAATGAGGGTGTTAAAATAATATCTGATATTATCATTAGAGGGACACAGCATACTTAAAATGTGAAACAATTCTCAGTTTTAGTGCATGCTTCTCCAGTGGGAGGTCATATGGTGAAATTTAAAATAGTGTGAGTATTATCTGGGTCCTGGAGAGTGGAGCAGAATGACATTCTGCATGAGAAGAGAAAATGAGAAGTTACGTTACTTTTTTTCTAAATAAGGCAGAGAAGTGGAGCATTTATATTGCATAATTTGCAAAAACCACTGTGTTTGACTAGATGCACATGTTTCTGAAACAAGTGCTTTGAATAAACATGAAAAACACACAAAGAAAATCTTACTGGTCTCCAGAGTGAAAGGAACAGAGTTGAGTCTACAGTTAAAAAAACCTATATCCACAAGAAACCTTTTAATCAACATATTGATTGCTGAGTCCTCTTTTTGTACCTTCAGCAGAGCAATGTGATTTTTTTTTTTTTTCTCATAAAGCTTTAAGAAAGTTCCTGGATGGCATTTCTATGTAGTACTTGAAAAGAAGGGTAGAGACAGACAGTGCTACTCTAGGTCTCCCTGGAGAAAATGCCCAATCAATTCATTCCAGCAGAGGAAAAACAGTGAAGGTTCTTTCAGTAGAACTAAAACTGTAAAAGTAATTTTTAACTACATTTAGTGTGGTAAGATTTTTTTTTCTTGGTTATCTTAAAGTCTGAAGCTGATTTTCAGCTTACTACACATTTCCAGTAAAACATGCTGTTCTCTCTAAAAATACAGACTTTGAGGAAAACAGAATGTTTAGTACCTCTTAGCCAGGAGTTGGCTGTGTGTGTAACTCCTGCTACAAATGTCTTTCTCCAAATGCAGTTTGAAGCTGATTATACATTTGGATTCATGGCTCAAGAAAGGCTGGTGTGGCCTACTAAACAAGCTTGTGATTTTTCGTGGGATTAGGCTTAAAATAATTGATGAACACCAGAGGAGAAAGGCAAAGAGTGGAGAAGTGCTAGAAGGCTTGGTTTGTGTATCACTGCCTTTGCAGTACCGCTTCGTCTTTTCTAGTGCTGTTGTGTATGAACTTGGCATTTTTCTTGGCATGACATATGGAGGCTGCTTTCTCCCCTCCCTTGATAAATATGCATGGTTCTATGGCCAAAAAGTGGTTTAAAAGGCCAGATATAGACGCTGTCATTCTTTATAATCAATCACTTTTGTTATCTTACACTGACAGTAGTATCCAAGGAGAGATTGAGAAGTATAATGACATATTGCATTGCCAATTTTTATGCCTAGTGCTTTCCTGGACTGGAATGTTCTTAAAATACAAACATGCAGTCCATTTTCAAAACACTGTATCAAATCTGAGTCAGAAATAACACATGTTGGGCCCTTCAGAGAAAAGTGTTAGTTTGAGAAAGATAAAAGTAAGGAGTTTGTTCATCTTCTATGTTTTCTTGTGATCCACTGGAGGAAAGGTACTATAGAAATATGAAATATTTCTTCAATGAGTCTCACTAGTTTCCTCCACAGATTCAAACTTTTTACTTCTACAAAATTAAACTAGGGAAAAATATACCTTTGTATTTGAAGACCAAGTTTTTGGTTTCTTTCATTACCCTTTCACATGAATAATATTTAAGATGCTTAAGCAAGAAGTTCATATCAGAAGATCAACCGAAGACAAAGTGGTGATACATTTATAGAGGAACTGGTACAGTTAGTACCTAATTACTAAAATGATACTTAACATGTCAGGCTCCACTGTACAATTTGCTTCTAATGTAAATGAATAGAAAGTATCCAAAATCACGCAAAAAACAATCCCTATCCTAGCACACATCAGCCAGTTGGTTCACTTTAGCATATACATACTTACATGCACATAAATATGTATTCCTACTTATGTGTGTTCTCATATATATATTGTGTGTGTGTATGCATCTCTTTGATTTCATTATTTGATGTCTGTTAGAGCATTTCATCTTGCTTACGCTTATTTAAGTCAGGATGTAAATTTAAACTGCCACAGCTAACTGGAATGGTTACATGTGTAGACAAGTTTTTTGTTTCCAGTAGTGGTGTTGTAAGAAATGTAACACAGACTTTTTCACACTTCTGTTCGAATTTCTATTCCTTCACTTTCGGAAAGTCATTTTACCTCACAGGTATACACTGATGTTTCTTTTAGAAATGTGTCAAGAGAAGATCAATGTGTTGCATGCAGCTATAGAAGATGAGCACAGCAGATGCCTGTTAATTTACCTAAAAACGTAGGACACTTGAGAGTATTTAAATACTAGCCAACACTCAAGAAAGAGGTAATACACATTTGCTGTTTCATGTATAACTCCCTATGCATTTTAGTAGCGGTCAGAATCTAATAAAAACATATTTGTTACCTTTTTAATGGAGTAAAGACTGACCATGGAGTTTTATAATTTTAACCACCTGGTGCAGAATAGTGCAGCGCTGTCTGATGGCCTTTGAACAAGCACATGCATTACTCTATGGAAGAAAGGAAGCAGATGTCGCTGGTGAAGGTTCCCATCTGATTGCAGTTATTGATGAAATTCTGACTTCGGCAGAAGCAGAGCAAGGTCCTACAACAGGATATAAGACAGCCAGTGCTTTAATTGATTACAGCCACCCAATTCAGCACAAAGTCAAACATTTCGGTCTTCCCTGAGCTTGATTTAATTTGTTTAAATGTCGTGTGGAAAAGCGGTTGGGGCTCTTGGCTTCTTGACAATCTTGTTGGCATTTGATCAAAGTCAAATGTTGCTTGCACTTGCCAGGAAAAAGAAAAAGAGTTAAAAATGGAATACTCAAAGGTACAACTCATGCAGGAAATGTTACTGTTTACTGTGTAGTTACAAAAGTCCCCCCACCTCTACTGTATCACTTAACCCCAATTTAGATGAGGAAGAGATGTGACATCTGTCAGCTGTATAGTAGCGAAAGGACATTCAGTTTATTTCTGCTAAAAGACTGTGTGGACAGCCCACTATATTTTTGACTTCAGTTTCTATCAGAAACATAAGAAATGCCAATCTAAGAGGAGAGAAAATGGTGACTCCACTCGGACTGCAGAAGATGCAGGAATAATTTCAAAACTTTTGCCAGCTTACAGTTATTTTCACACTCCCAATTCAGATAGCACATGCATGGAGAAAGGTTCACTCTCCTGGCAGGCTCTTTTGCTGTTTTGGGGTTTTTATTAAGTTCTGCTCACTGAGGTTAGGCTGAAAGCAGCACAGTAACCAATGAGATAAACCATAGATAGCTTAGCATTTGAGTAAAAGGGAAGATTTTTCAAAAGGAATTAGATTAATTACAAAACAAAGGTCTTAATTAAAGGAAAATTGTTCATTGATGTTTTTTCTGATTGACAGTAAAAATTGCAGCTCTTGTTCCACTGACTGCTAAAATATTTTTGATTTCTCTTTTTCATCATCAGCACAGACTGAACTCACCCTCCTCATATATCTTTTAAATACCCACATTTTAATCCTTCTAAAATGATTCAGAGTTATTTACACCATTAAGTCCCATACTTATTAGTGCTTTCTTATTCAAAATCAGGTTTGCATTTGAAAAAAAGGTGTCTTAAACATTGTCAGTTCAGAACTGTCCTGCTTTCTGCAAACTGAGTTGAGTTTTTCCCAATTACATATCATCCACAAAATCAGGTTAAAAACTAAAGGCCTGGTTACTATTACGAGAACATAATAATGGTTGCATTGAGTCAGACTGGACGTCCATCCGGTATGGGTTGGTATCCTGTCTGCATTAGCAGCCAGAAGGAAGTGTGTATGGACAAATAGAAGAGCAAGACAAGTTCATGGGATACTTTCTCAAAGTCTCAGCTATTTCGTTTCAGGTTTCCTGAGCCAAATGTAGTCCCCATGTATTTAGAAGTCCTCAGTGGCATTCTTTACTGTGCGCATGTCTTGTTTTCCGCTGACCCCATGTAAATTTTGAGCACACACAGTGTCCTTTCAAAAGGCTTTTGCGTTTTGAACGTGGCTTCTACACGTTTCATTTGATGGGCCATTGTTCTTACTGGATGAGACATAACAATGAATCTCCGCCTGCTATAGGATTTAGCAGACCTGTATCATTGTTCTTTGTCAGCTCCATGCAAAACTGCAGAATTCAGGTATTTTTTACCTTTGGTCATGATACAAAGCTATTTTGGTGTGTTACAGACCTCTGAAGTTTTTCCAGGTCTAATGTTAACCTTTTGCAACAGTAGGATCAGAACAGTACTTAGGGTGCAGAATGTCAGGACTTGCTTCTGTAATTTATAATCTCAATTTGTGTTTGGCTGTCATATAAAGAATGAAATTGACCACAGCAGAACTTTCGCTTTAATTATTTTTCTAATTCAGAAAGAAAAACAACACCAGTTAGAACTTTGGAATTAAAGTTGCAAGACTTGGAGGAAGGGAGAGGGAGTCGAGGCTCCCTAGGAAGAAAGGAAGGAGAAAGACATGGAGGAAATGTTGGAAAAGTGAAAAGCAGACACAATAGATAGCTTACTCTTGCATATTATAAAGATATTATTTCTCTTCTCTTTCCTCCTTGCAAAACTTATATTTGGAATAGAAATGGTCTGCAAGATTTTGTTGAGCTTCTTTTAAATTTGTATTTCACCCTAACCTTTTTTTTTAAGCGTTTTTTTTATGTGTTTACAAATTGGGATCTGCAGTTGTTTTTCTAGTACACACCTTTAATAACCTAATAAAGTGCCCATTAGGTTAATAGAAAATTTAGAAAGTTAAAACAATTTGTTAAGAAAGAAACTAAAAAAATCCTCATTGTGCCCAAATTGTTAATTTATGCCAAGATGGCCTCAGTGAAAGAAGGAGACAATCAAATGAAAAAAGCACTTCAGACATGCACAGTCATGAAACTTGGGCATATCAGGATTCTGCAGAATGTCTGTTAAAACATAGCTCCCTCAATCAAAGCCATGGTTCTGTGCTTTGAAAGATAACCACATAGCTAAATGTCCTATTAAGTGAATAAGCCCTCAAAGATAAAGACACACCTCTAGGTTGGTCTCCCCGAGCTTATTTCCCAGTTCCATTCTGTGTCCTCATTTGACATACTCAGTCACATGAGATGCTCCTCCTGATGCCTGGCATTCCCTGCCAAGTTTTCAGAATTAGGACCACAGTTGGAAACCATATGAATAATCTCATTTTATGAGCAGCAGATCCACAGATCCAATCCACAGCAGAGACTGGACTATCTAAAATATACAGTCTGCTTTCATTATTTGATGTGTGCTTACCAAGCTTTTTCTGAAAAGTGCTGAGAATCTGTTACCCAAACCAAAAGCACTGTGTTATATTTATTAACTGATTCAGCATTTCTGATAAAGCCTGGGTCTTGCACACTGAGACTGACTATTTGGTGTTGAAGCTCTTAGCTTTAGAACAATACTTGGAGGGTTTCCAACAGAAGTAGTACAGGCACTTTCCCTGATTTTGTAGTTCAGGAGCTGATCTTTTTTTTCATTCATACAGAGAGGGAAAATGTAGAACCCGAATTATTATTAAACCAGATATAGTAAGGTATTCTGCCCTCCTCCCTGATTCCAGATCCAGATGCCTTTTCAAATACGGTATTGTGTGAGGTGTAATCTTATCCATTGTATTCCAGATTCACAAATCTTACTTGATGTTCAGACATGGGAGCACTTCAGTCCCAGCAGTTCCCAGTGGCTGAAAGTAATGACACCCAGAAAAAGACTTATGCAGGTGCAGTGAGCTGAAAGGACAACACTTAATGCTAAAAGTCATTCGTATACTCACATAATTTAAGCATATTGATGAATTCAGTCTAGAGCCTTTGAAATGGATATAGTAAGGAGAAAAGGGAGAGCTTGAAGATCATTACATGTGCACTGCAAGCAGGCATAATTAACTACTCATAAAAAAGAAAACCACAACATGCAGAAAAAAAACCCTCAGGAGACTGTACAGTGGCTTGCAGCTCTCTGAAGGACAGTGCTCATATTTCTTATGTGATCTGCATTTATGTGCAAAGTATATTGTGAGACAGTCCAGTGACTTTAAATATTTCATTAGAGACCAATTAGAGACCAGGGAAGTTCTTCTGACAGGTGAAAAATAAAAGAACAATAACAAACCCAGTATTTTCTTACGTGGTGGTTCCAAGTTCCCTGTTGTGGATGCTAGCTGGAGGGTTTTTGTTTGTTTTATGGAGAAGAGTTTTAAAACTTTTTTGTGGGTTTCTTTTTGAGCTTTGTTGCAGTTATCAAAACCCTGCAAGACATAAAATCTGGCAATATTATGTCTCTGTAAACAGAAGGTCATTACTGCCCACATTTTCTTTTATTGCTGAAGTTTTGTTTGAACAAATAAACAAACCAAAAGAACACAAATAAACACACCTCTGTGTTCCTGAGTTGCTGGTAAGACAAACATTGCAGTCCTGTGTGGGTGTCTTACAGCAAAGAAATGATTCAAACTGAGGATTGGTGTTTTTTTATCGTATTAGTATTTCATAATAGCACTATCAGGTAGTTCTGTATATTAAGTGCTGTAAGAAAACTTGGGCCCACCGTCACAAAAACAAGTGGGACTTTGGAATTCAAGATCCTGTCTGTGTGAATCCAGAACACAGTGTCCTTGCTGATGTGTCATAAACTGACAAACATTGCCAGGCATAGTGTCTAAAGCCATGAGTGGTGTATGAGTGTTGGTCCTTAGGGAGTGCAAAACTGACTTCAGTTTACTTTAATCCACTTGAATATTCACATTTATAAACCATACCTAGTACTTAATCCTCCTGTATAATCCTCCAAATGTGCATGTGGTTACTGATGATTCAGAGAAACATTTGTCCTCTGACACTGCTTACAGTAATTGAAGTCCTGGTCTGTTTTGATACATAAATGTAAGAAGGTCAAAATCTGAAAGTTTTAAAGGCTTCTGACTCACCAAGAATGAGTAAGGACTGACATATGAGTTTTGAACAGCAGCATAAGGTAAAATGCTTCTGGAAAAATTTAGTTTCATTGTGCAGCTTGAGTATACAGCATATAAATGAAGCATGGCTGACTGTAGCAGGGATGCTGTGCATCACACAGTACTTGAATTTATTTTTAAAGCCCTGTGGGAATCATGTGACTGTATGATTTTTTGCACTCTAATTTGTATAAATAATTGGATTTCTAGTGATTATTCATGAAAGTTTGGCAACACCACTCTATAGAGAGGATTATCAGGGGTTGGGAGGGAAACCCTTGTAAACTATTGCATTTTAAAAGTCTTATATTTTAAAGTTGTTTCTGTGATTAGTTCCAGTTGCAATATTTGAATATAAGAGTTTTGTCAGCATTTTGAATTTTAATGAAACTGTATAAATCTTTTTGTGTGTTGGTTTGGGGTTGTTCTATGGTTTATGTTTTGGTTTACGTTGTTCATTTGCATTCACTATTAGTGACCTGGTTCAGAAATATTTAAATAGTGATGTCACTGGTGGTGTCCTACTTAAAATCTTGTCTGGATTTTAAACTGCGGTATGTAGAGGTATTTTAAGATTAGAGACATTGTATCTGCTAAACTGGAAGAAGGGCTATGAGGTTTTTTCTCATCTCTCTGATGAAGAACTATGCAGTTGTAGACCCTGCACACTACAGTTCCAGAGTTGCAGTAGCATAGCAGTGGGAACGCATGTCATAACAACAGCTGATCTTCAAACTGTTCCAGGATTTACTGAAATAACTCCATTTATTCATTGAAATATTCTCATCAGAAAATCTAATTATGGAACTTAGACTCCTCTGCCTTCAGGGTCTCAAAATCAATCCTCTGTTCATCAAGTTTAATGCAGAATTTTCACTATTTGTTGAGTACCTTCCCTGGTTTATATCTACACATACACAAAACATGGGGCAGGAATGTGCAGTATAATGTATCTTTTTAACCTAGACCGGTTTGATAATATTCCAGTATACAGATCTCTCAGATAAAGAAAATCTAGGGGTTCAGACTGAGGGTTGGATGCTGAGTACATTTTTAAATCTTGTTATTTTTTATAAAGAATTTGACTGGAGCATCCTAACTGGCACTAAAGCTGATCAAAGCCTGTAAAATGAGAGAAAGAGAGGGGGGGAGAGAGAGATGGTCTCTAGACCTTTAAAGGACAAGTACGTTTTTGGTTCCCACTCCTCTGGAGGGACCCAGTTTATTTAAAAGCTGAAGTGAGTTATGGGACTGCGCAGCTTGGATTTGACTTCACAGAGTACTGAAGGAGTAGGATTTCTCTGCGTAGTGATGAGCCATATGGAGTGTTTGTGTAATATGTCCTTTTGGGGAAAGGAATGAAATGAGATCGTGATTCTCTGTTCCTTCTTTAGAAGGTCCCTCATTGTAGGACTTCTGCTCCTGGAAAAGGCTCCACCCTCTTACACACAGAACCGACCACCTTCCTAATAGCAGATACTCCATTATAACATTCACACAATGTTTGGCTCCATGCCAGGCTGTAATTTGTTTTTGACATCTATCTACTGACTAATGTGACAACCCACACAAGTATTTATTTCCAGAAGGAGGAATCCATAATGAGAGATGCAGTTCTCCCAAGTTCTGAGGAGCCATTTAATGAAAAAGAGGGGGAAAGAGCAACCACCCACCCTTCCTCCCAAATGACAGGTTTTTCAAAGCCCAAGCACCAAATTCAACAACTTTGAAGTTGTCCTTTTGCGTTTTTTTAGCTGCCATTTTCCCTGCTGTAACTTCACAGGAGCTGGTATTTGTTCTTTGTTGAGCTAGGGGTATTTGGAGACTTAAAAGGGAGATGTTTCTAGAATGCAAATGGCTGAGATCTAGGCAAAAGGCTGAACTGCTTGCTGCACTGTGCATGAGTACTACATGCTCCTGTGTGCTCAGCCTGTTTTGGCTCCCTAAGTCTGACTAAAATACACAAATTCTGGATCAACAAGGCAGCTGTTAGAAATTCTGGCCATGCTAGAAGCCCGGTAGCCCTAACAAACCTAGCAACCTCTGCAGGTAAAACTCCTCAGCAATTCCAGTCAGAAACCAGGCTGAAGGGCTTAAGGGGCAGGAGGGTAAAATTTAACTATTTGAAGGGATGACCAAAGGAAATAGAGGATTTGCTATTTCATGAGATCCTCATATCAGAGCAAGGATGCCTTCTCTGGAAGGTCAAGCTTTACCTAAAATTAAGTTATTAGTCTCTACTTGGTTGAAGTTATGCTGGTGTTATATGAAATGTCAGACTAGGTGATCTGGATCATCCTTTGTAGGGTGAGAATTTATGAATGGTGATGTGTTGGGTTTTCTTCCTGTCAGCCATACTAGTACTATTCCTACTGAGTCTTTGCTTGGATAGGAATTCATTTAGTTACAGCATAGGTCTGTAAGTGTACTGGTCAATCTTCAAAGTTTGATGATTGTGCATGTTATAGGTACCTGGTTGATGTGCTTATATTCTTTTAATTTGGTCCTAGTTTTTATTATTACATTTGTAGGTTTAAAAGCAAAACCAGTGATAAAAGAGTTTGCAAAACTGTTTTACCAAAGAGCAATACATCTTAATAAAAGTTTAACCCAGTGCCACAGGCAAGCTTCCCTCTGACTCAGCTCTTTTTTACTAATAACTGTTCATTGAATATAGATTTTGGTGTAACTTAAATGGTTTTTATTTACGCACCATCAGTTAATATAATGGGTTAATTTTATGTGATACAGTTTTGTCCTGGGAAAATCTCTGATGTGAATCAAGAAAATTTGTCTTCAGTGCACAAAATTCTGAAGGTAAAACATAACTTGCTGGTGGGACTGCTGGCCCTGTTCATTTTTGTCCTAGTATTGAGCTGGGTTCAGGGTTCAGTAGAGCAAGCATTTAATTTCCCAGAAATAAGACAAACTGATTTGCCCCCAGACATAAGTTGAAGCAGCCAAAAGTGCTCCTTCCCAAACTGCAGTGCCCTCCATGTGTATAGATGTGCTCATGGAGAAAAACAGAATCACCATCCCTGTCTTCTGGAAAACGGCTGTCTTGGTTAGCAGGCAGCCATTATTTGTAGCTGGGAAAAATGCGTAATTGGCTAAAAGCTAAACTGGAAATAAGATGAGATTTTTAACAGTGAAAGTCATTAACCTAGTAAAGCAGTAGATGCTATTACTTGAAATCCTTAAATTGAGGTTTAACTTTGGTTTCAGAATGGCTCCTGGGAAGAAATTGTAAACTTCATGCACAGATTACTGAGTAAGGTTTTCTTGTTGCTGCTATGTGGTCAGTTGGTTAAATAATCCTAAAGTTGCCTTTAAACACTTAGCTGTGCATATAGTCATGTCCAGACGACTCTGTGATAACCAGCAGGATGTGACAGGCCGTGAGATGAAAATCAGTTTTGGTCCAGAGGAGTTTTTTTGTGCACCTACACCAATGACTTCTGTCCCTTCAGCAGTTTCTGATAGACATGCATTACTGTGCATGCCTAGTTACGCAGTTTTGGTCGAGACCCTGACTCATGCCCTGTGGCTTGAGGCACTGATGGGCAATTTGCAAATAAAAATGCCCTACAGATCTGACAGGCTTCCTCTAGCAGTCATTGCAAATGCTTTGTTGTTGGAGCTTGTCCCAAGAAAAATGAAACCAGTTTTGGTCCAATCTCCAAGGTAAATGTGGCTGCTTTTCAGGAACAACAGTTCCTCAAAGTGCTAATGAAGGTGTGTAGCCCTTATTCACTCTTGCCAACATGCTAGGAAACATAGGGAGAGGCCAAGGAAAATAGAAATGCTCATGTAGCTTCCTGTTGTCTCCTGTGCTGGAAGTCAGGCATGGTGGCAGGCAATGGTCAAATGCGTTCCCATTCCTGCACATGGCTGTGAAAAGTTTATGTGGCATTTGAAGTGTTTATCTTTTTCATAACCAGTGTATTTTCCGTGGTTGCTTGTGGTCCAGCAGACCATGCCTATTGCTATTTTAATATAACACAGTGCAGAGTAATTGTCCTAAAACTCACTTTTTCTTACTGTAACATGCTCAAAGCCTATAGCACCTATCCTATTAGTTACGGGTCAGTTGAGAGAAACTAGGCATTGTGAAATTAAATTTTTTATTTTTTACTTAAGTATAAAAAAGCTTTAGAAGTCACTTTAGCAATATTTCTGTGTAAAATTGTAAGAAATCTACTCTCATATTGCCAGCCCTTAAGAAGAGTCATGAGTGATTAAAAAAACCCCAGGCATCTCATTTATAGTTTAGTCACAGTGATGCAGGGGCGGATTTTTGTTGCCGTGAGCCAACTTTTGCTTATACTTGTGCTCTATGCCAGGACACTGAGTTTGTCTAGAATCATTTTGCTTTGTCTCCTGCATAGTTGCAAAAATCCTTGTTGTTAAGGTCACACCCAAGCTTCATTGCTTAGGATGAGCAACCTGGACTGTATCAACCTACTTGCTAACCAGAATTGTTCTCACACTACACTGCAGCCTGTCATGGAAAGCCAGAACTTTCCAAGGCAGCAGGACTGCCATACAAGGCTGTGTCAAAAAGACATATTGCATGTTGCCTGTGTACATGTGGGAACACGTTTGAGGAGTTGTTTTGCTTTTAATTTAGAAGCAGGGATGACTAAAGTGGTGCTCTTGGAAAGGGAGAAGGTGAGGCTACCAAGCTTCACAGGCAATGTTGTCCCTGCCTTGGGGAATGCTGGCTAGACAGCAGCCCATCCATGTGTGTGGGAGATAATTGCTGCAGGTGCATGGTGACAGTAGATTCAGTTCAGGGATGGGAGGATAATTTGTCAGATGGCAAATTATGCATGATTGCATCAGCCTTGGTCCTGAGCACCTAGATGGGGGATGTCTATACCAAAATTGCCTGTCCCTGAGATCAATATGCGAATTTTCTTGCTTTTGTCATTTAGACTAATTCTTAACATGTTAGAAGCCAAACTAATCATCTATCTGAGAGTTTTCTCTGAACATCAGATGTTTGAGGGCTAAAGTATGAAGGCCTAGACTGAGGCAAGGTGAGTCTGATTTATGGTCTGGGAACAAAATTCCTGCAGCTCAATCCCCACTGAGATATCCCAATTTTATACAAATACATCTCCAAGATAAAAACAAATGTGTTTACATGACTAAATGTTACACTGTTTAGGTTTCTGGGCTTGAATTCTCCAACCAAGGGATAATTAAAATAGAAGCCCACATGCCCAGTGTCAGTGAAGAGAAGCAGACCTCCTTATAGCAGAGTTCACCTAGCAGGTGGGGTGATTTTCCTTTTGAGGTGCTTGTCTCTTTCCATGTAAAGGCACTAGTAGGATGTTCCCAGAGAGAGTATGGGTCTATCAATTCACAGTGGGTTCTGTAAGGTCCCCATGGGGTAACTGAGGAGCCTGATGCTTTGCTCCATTTTTGAGCTAGTTCTGACAGTGGAGAGAGCCTTATCAAGTTAGTCTGCCTTGCTTGTAATTGCCCTTTATGAAAATAGTGACCAGAAAGAATGCAGCAAGATCATTTAAAGACGTTCAGTTGGATTTCTTGCTGCTCTTACATCAGTTTGAACCAAGACTAATTCCGATGAAGCTGATAGATGTTAGTCTGCTGTGGGAGAGAAGAATAAAGCTCAGTGAGCACATAAACTGAAGTAGAAGTTTCTTCTGACTTGGTAGTCCAGCAATGCTCTGAACTGTAGGTCTGCCAGCTTGAAATCTGCAGTTACCAAGTTCAGTGAGGAGGGAACTTCAGAGGCATAAATCTGGAAGATGAGAAAGTATCACAAAATTTGAGTCCCAGTTTTCATCTCCTTGGCACAATAAAGACTGCACTGGCTGATGCAAAGCCCTATTTGTCACGTTCAAAAGCCTGGTTTTATTTCCCCTTCCAGTCATTCTGGACTGGGCTTGCCCTGGTTTTCCGCAGCGTATGTAAGGGTGTCACTGCCAGTCCTATTTCACTCAGACTGCATGATAACTGGCAAACTCTCTTATGAAATTGCTCACATGTCTTAGAGCACATTTAAAAACAAAAACCACAATACAGATCTCTTGGCTGAAAACATATGTGCCCTGCTTCAACATATGTAGAATATTACTTTCATCCACACCCTCCCCAGATGAGCAATCAACTAATAAACTTCTAGTATATTGAGTTTTTGAATGGAAATGCTGATAAGCCCTTAAGTGCAGTGATGCTAATGGATGATAGTGATATAACAAATAGCAGGAGATTCAGTCATGCTCACTGCTAAAATACTAAGGGGCTTCACTTTCTTTTCAGTTTGGAAAACTTTCCATTTGCAGATTGCTTTCCCATTTATAGATTTAGCTACTGCTGAATTCAGCAGTCTTTCTCTCTTGCCGCTTTGTCCACCTTCACATTAAGAAAACATCTCTGATGCTGTACTTACTTCTTCCTGAAACTTTTAGTTTAAAAAATCGAATGCATTTGCCTTTAGCCTAGCACAGCACTGCATTCCAGTACATCTTGCTTTTGGTTCCTGGAAAGAATGCTGTCAAAAAATCTTAAGTTTTGGATGTCTTACATGTAATATCCTGTTTCTCCGTTGTCTGTCACCTCTCTTTGCATGTGATGGATTTTTTGTTTTTTCTAAATCACTTTTGTCGACTTGTTTTTTTGATGGCTTCCGTTCTTCAGGTTGATTTATTATTATTCATGTCAGCATGAAACTTAGGGTGGTATCTTATAGGTGGATGGGTCTACATGGGTATGTTAGTGTATATTAAACTGAGGTATGAACTTACTGTGCATACCCTTTTTGTTAAAAAAAATTGTGTGTAGAAATTGTTATTAGAATTATTAAATATAACAATACAATAATTTTTATAACCAAGAGATTTTTTTTCCTTGAAATGGCAAGCTTGCCCTGGCAAGCTATTAATGCTTTAAGACAGGTCAAATTTTAAATCTAAATGACTTGACAGAGACCTATAATCCTCTGAGGGTTGAGAGGGTAATTTACTCACTGCGTCCATGCATTCTTTAGCCTCTCTGCTGAGTCTGTGTGTTATCCTTGGTTACGTTGTAGGCAGCAGTCTGCTGGAAATGGGACTGTTTCCACACAGGCAGTTGAATACTCAGTGAAGAAAGTGGGTGTTGATTATTGATTACTGCTGGAAGTAGCATTGCTACAACTTGTTTGCCTAGCAATGAAAGGCATGGTGGCTTTTCACATTGTTTCTTTGGCCAAGGTGGATTATCCTAATGGGCATTTGCATGTGGTGGTTTTTTTCTTGCTTTTTTTCTTTAATCTCTTCTTTTATTTCTCCCTGGTTTCCTCACAATTCATCATGAAGTTGCCAAGCCTATGCCCATCATTGCCCAAACACTATGCCAGCAGTCTTCTGGAAGTGTACTTTTCCTTCCTGCTTCACTCTTTCTCCTCACTGTCTCCTTCTGCTGTGTTGGCCCAGTTGTTGCTACAGCTAGGGTGTGAACTGAGGTTGGTAAGAGTTCTTCATTAAAACCTGTATTTGTTTTCTTTGCCAGGTTAGCTTTAATGAGTAGAGCTATTAGTTTATTGAGCAGCTATCTGAATGCTGGTGCAGTCATGTAGGTTGGGATGGCACAGGAGGATGATCAAGAGACCAGGAGATGGATTTCTCTAGAAGCAGTGTGAATTTATATTGGCATGCAATGTTTGGTGACACACGGCCTGTTCCAGTCACCTCCTGGAGAAGACAATCATTTATTTTATTTTTCCACAGTTCCTTTTAAAGATTTTAGTTCTTCGGAAAAAAATAAAGGCTTAAAAGCAGGGTTGAAAGCAGGAATAAAATGACACGGACCTGGATGCATTTACACTATCAATAAAGAAACTGTGCAGAGAGCTACTCCTTTCACATTGAGTGTTGTTAACATCCTCACCTCCTGCTCAGCTGGAATCCACTGGAATGAGGGAAGTATCATTTTGCCCCTTTCTTGCCCCACTGTTTTTCTACATCATGCCTTTGCAGTTCACAGGACTGCAGCCCAGTCTTATCCTGGAGTGGGGGTTACACCCCAAATAATTTTGCAACATGGGAACTGGAACAAGGACTTCCTTTTCCTTTCCCACTTATGGCTTAACCTGCATTTGAACTCAGATCTCTAGGGGCTGCTGCACAAACCTGCCACAGAACTCCATAGCCATGTCCTAGTCCTTGTCTTCTGCTTTGAAGAATGTTCCGCTTTTGCAGAGAAAAAGGCTAGCCCGAATTGAAGTGTGTGTGCTGGAGAACTGGAGAGACAAAGCATCAGTTTTTACTGACCACGCTGTCATTTTCTGTGTTCAGCTTCTTTGCAAAATGGCTTTTATCAAAATAAAAGCTATTGGCTGTGATTAATGTTCCAGGCAAAGGGCCTGAGTGACTGATTGAGGTAGGGTTTCTATTAAGTGGCTATGATGTTTTGCACTCCTAGCACACAATGGGAAATAAGGCCAAGAGAATGTTGTTTATTCTGATCTTCAATTGTAACAAAGTTGTGAAAAAGTTTGTTAAAGCTTCTGTCATTCTCTTCTTACCTTTCTTTTGTGCCCTTGAATCCTTTTTCAGTATACACACAGATCTCTGTCACTGCACAGCTCCCTGTATAGCTCTTGTGGTTGAAGTACTTAAGTGCTTTCCACTACCAAGAAAATCAGCATACAAAATGTCTATCTTTCTCCTGTTCCTGGAAGTAGTTTAGCAACCAGTTCACATGCTCATAACTGCAGACTAGGGTCTAAACTTTGCAGATCATTTCCATTTTATCTGTGCATTGTATAATCATCTCCATGTTTATGTGTGAAGGCAACAGCAGAGTTGCTGTGTAGCATGTCCTTGCTTTCTCCTTAGCCATTGTGTTCCTCTCCTATTGTTGTTTTGAAGTGGGCCTAGTCTGTTCTTTCTCATTCTGTCTTCTATGTTCTGTTTTATTTACTGCCATTGGCATGATCTGCATCATTTATTGCTCGTTACTCTCTTTGGCCTTTGGAATAATAGCTGTGTAGTGTCTTAGTTTCATCCCAGAATCTACACAGTCCTTCATTAGCAGCTCCTTTGTCTCTTTTTAATATTCTTTGCCAACACTGCTGCTGTATACCTTTCTTTCCCTTTAAGCATTATCTTATCATTTGCATTTCCATTAAGTTAGAATGAAAGCATATCATTCCCTGGTTTCTTAAATTTACCCAATATTTTCAAATCTGCTAATATATTTATACAGTTCACTCATTCTAAATAGTTTTTTTCATGCATTCTCTGAAGTCTTATTAAAAGCAAAATATTACATGCTGTATCCCTCTCTTCTTATGACTGATCAATTATCTGTATCTAGTCAAGTGATATTACTTGTGACTCTCAAACTGTAAAAATTTGCTTTTGATTTTTCACATGTATGTACTCATGCAGCATTCTTTGTCAGACTGGAGGGATTAGGGAGGGAAGGTTAATTTTTTTTTTATCTGTCTAAACCACTCATGTCCCTAGAGGAACGAGGCCATTGTATGTCCCCCATAAAAAAAGTAGAGGATTGCATAGTGGTCTGAGCATATGACGGGGGCTTGGAGTTCCTGATTTCCAGTATCCCCTACTTCTGTAAGGGGTGAGATTTGATCAGGTGATATTCATTCAGGCAGGTTTTTGAATTGTTTTGATAATCCATTGTTTCATAATCTATCTTTTTTAACATCCACTTCTTGAAAGACAGAAAAAAAACTACTCACTGCTGTTGCTGCCCCAAGTGCTGTGGCAGCCACACTTGCCTGCACATTCAACCATAAGGTTGGATAAACAGGGTGGTTTGACTATTCAGATTTATGTTTTGGACAGGGCACATGGCGAATGAAGTGGTGCAACTGAAGGAAAAATGAAGTGAGGGATGAGGGTGCTCTCTTGGTGAATAACATTTTGGATTTGCACGTGAAGGTTCAATTTCCAGCTATGACTAGATAATGTCATGTGAATGTGTCTCAGTTTTAGCTCCTGCAGCTTCCTTCCACAGATGTACTCAGAGCTGATACCTCTGGAGGGGTTTCATTGGATCAAAGGGGCTTCTATGAACGATGCAGGGATGCTTGGAGACTGTGGGAATAGACACAGAAAGGCATTGAGACTGTCATCTTCTGTATATTAAGGTGTACTAGAAAGTAAGAGGTCTTGAGATAGAAGCCCACTTCTGATTCACTTCAGCAGAGCACGTGCACAATTGTTCATCTTTCTGATTTCATAATTTATGATAAATTGTTTTATTTTATAGAGCAAGAGGAAAATTTCTCAGAGGCTTGCCACTTCTTTTCTGTCCATTCACAAAAGGTGCTCCAAAAGGGCTACTATAAGAAATTTGCCCCCTATTTGTCTCCTCTCCCTTCCATCTTAGAATCATAAAATCATAGAATAGTTAGGATTGGAAAGGACCTTAAGATCATCTAGTTCCAACCCCCCTCCCCCTGCCATGGGCAGGGACACCTCACACTAAACGATGCCACCCAAGGCTATGTCCAACCTGTCCATGAACACCGCCAGGGATGGAGCATTCACAACTTCCCTGGGCAACCCATTCCAGTGCCTCACCACCCTCACAGAAAAG
>JAOEHY010031796.1:0-10216 GCA_025447955.1 Psilopsiagon aurifrons | reverse complement strand
AAGGGAAGGGAAGGGAAGGGAAGGGAAGGGAAGGGAAGGGAAGGGAAGGGAAGGGAAGGGAAGGGAAGGGACGGGAAATGATGTGAAGGGAAGGGAAGGGAAGGGAAATGAGACTGCAGCAGTCTAGGATACAGCCTCAAGACAACTAGAGCTGGAGATACTAGTGCTACTAGATTCCAGAAGATACTAGCGCTGCTCCCAAAGTCATCTTCCAGCTACATCTGTCTCAGGGAAGACACTGGATGGCTAGGTGAGAGATCAATATGCAACCCCATGCAAACAGCAATGGCCAGGCTTCCAGGGTTTCCCTTAGTCTACCACTTCTGTAACAGTTTGAAGACTGAGATCTATGGGATCTAGGAGGGAAATGGTGTGCCATCACACCGTGGCCACAAACATATCCCTTCTGCTCTGCATGCTTCTACCTTGCCTTCAAAGCACAGACAGGTTGCACAATTTGTGAGAGACAGAATGGTGTATTAAGAAATAGTTCTTTCACACGAGCAGGTTTGCCTGCCTGATAAACCCACTGCTAACTTTCATTCTGGCCTCTTTTTCTGAGTTTAAAATTTGACAATATATTATGACTTGTTCAACTATTCCAGGTTCTTTTTTAACTTCAGCTACTAGAACCAGGCACACTTGAACTGCATACATGTATTGAATTCCAAACATGTACTGCTTGAATGCTATGAAAGACTGTATGCTGACAAGTACAACTTTTAGCAAATGTGCTGGAGGAAGTGGGTGGTGGTGGTTTGGAGGGAGTGAATAATAGTCTGTGTCCCTTTCTAGAAGTGTTAGGGAGTCTCCTGTTTTTATTACAGTTACTTCACTATCTAAAACTTCAAAGATACCTCGAACTTCCAATGAAAAAAGTTTATATAAAGTAAGTTTATATAAATATGTCTTTTAGCCCCCACCCCTTTTTTATTTATTTAAATCTGTCATGCAGGATGCCAGTTCCAGAGCTATTATGTTTATTTCCCCAGGAACCTTCGGTGTCTGCTCAGATATGATGCCAGATTGTCAATTTTGATTATAATCATTTCTCTTGTTCACAATGTTGTGAAAATGCTTCAGGGCTCAGCATTCCTAAATTAGTTCTAGCTGACTGTGGTGACTGATTAGCATGCTGGGAGACCAGATAACTGATATCTGGTGTCACCACAGAAATGGCCCTGACCTACATTAAAAGCATCTGTGGATATTATTCCCCATCTGGATGGATGTCCAAAAGATACCTCTGATCCAAACTTTGGGACATGGAAATGTTTTTTTAATAGTTTTCTGGAACCACTGTCAGGCTGAAAACAAGAAAAATAATTCAAGCAATTTAACTAATATCCAATCCTACAGAAAAAGAAAACAATGTCTTTAATGACAAGCACTTTTGCTTACCAGAACTGGGCAAAAGGAAGGAGGTACAGAGGAAACAGATGCAGCAGTATTACAAGCAGCAGGCTGCTACAGTAGTAGAAGATACCTGTGGTCCTTGGGACACCTACTACTATCCTTACATCAACTCATCCCTAAAACCAGATAGAAGTGGCTATGCTAGTTAAAAGACTCAGGCATCAAGCCAAGGTAAAGTGACAGGAACTCTTCACACAAGAAAATACTGTGGAAATAACATGCACTGAGAACTTGGAAGTTCATATCTGTCAGAATACTGCTGCAATACACATTACTCCTTGTCTGAAATGTAAAATCAGCTTCAGTACCTGGCCGTACCTTTTACTAGTTGTAAATGCTACTATTTGAGTCCAAGCAGACATTCCAAAAGAACTAGAATTAAATCCTGTATTCCAAATAAACCACTAGCGGGGGGGAGGGGGCTGGGGAATAACAGGAAAGTTAAAACCAGAAAGCCTGTACTACAGAAAATCATTAATGCTGGAGTTCCAGTGGAGAAAGCAGGACAGTAACCCAAGTGACCCAATTTCAAGGCCCAATATTTGCAACTTGCTAATGATACAAGCAAGCACCATAGCTCTTAAATATTATTAATGACTCAGTGTTTGACACAAACACAGGTATAAGAGGAATTTGGTTTTAATAATTTTAATTTTCAGAGAATCAACTATAAGGTAACTTGAGAACTGAGTAAAAATGCATAATGCAACAATTATCAGTAATTAGGGTAGAAAATTAAAGGGTGACTCATATGTACTAGTTTTGCACAACTGAAGCCAAATGTGACACACACTTATTCTCCTGAATCCCACATTAACAGCAAGAATAGATATTAGAGTGTTGGGCCTTTATATTTAGGTTACAGCAGCATAATATACTTGAAATAAGATGAATGTACCTTAGAAAGTTGAGAGTACTCTTCTGCCCCTGCACAAACGAGCTCCTATGCTATTTTCTTTAATTCCCCAACCCCAGACTTACAGTACAGTTCTCTAATTAAAAACAGACAAGAAAACTGTCCTGCAACAGGCAAGTATGGGCAAAGAGCCCACACAATAACAGTGAACTACCTACACACAGTGAAATCTCTCATACAAACATCAGCTGTACATGTGTTATAGATTCAGAATTTAGTGAAGGTTAAAAAAAGCCCAAAAATCAAACAGACAAGAGGTTTCTTTTTTTTACATGAATCTTTAAGCATCTAGCACTTTAAACAAACTGAAATGTAAAGTACAACAAGTAATACACTTCTGTTGGCTGGACCCTGGTAACAAACAGCACAAAGTTCCAAGTAAGTACTTCTAGGGAGCTGCACCTGTATACCCTCTGGTTTTAGGGTCCAAAACATAAACATCTTGCACTGCAATGCAATGCATGACCAGCTGGTTAGGCTACCAGCTCAAGTCTTTGATTTCAGCACGTTTGTTTCATGCCAGAGGAAAGAAGTGCCAAATAAAACTTCACAGTGCCTTTACCAGGAAAAAAAACGTTGAACCTATGGTCACCTCTTTGCTGCATCATCCCTGTTTATGAATGGCAGGGTTTTGAGCAGTACTTAACTGGAAAGAAAAAAAGTTCCTTCTTGTGAGCAGTGACAGTCTTCAGATGTTTAACAGGTATCAATACAGTCTCTTTCAGAATCACCCACATCTTATACTAGCATGTCCCTAAGTCATTCAGTCACCGATGAAACAGGAACTGTAAAGTTTGAAGAGTCTTGAGTGCAAAGGTTGCTACCTCCTACTGCTCTAATCTATAGCTGGAGTTTTAACCTCTTGCAACTGCCTTTAGAGTTAAGGTTCTTTCACAAGAAGTACCAGATTCAGAGACAGCTTACACAAGACCTGGGTAAAAAGCAAATGGGGAAGCACTTTGCCCTGCCTTGTCCCCTGAAAAAGGGCACAAATCTCTGCTTCAAAAAAGATTCTTTGTTAGCAGGAAGCACGGCTCTAGGACAACTTACCTGCTGCCTGTGCGTATCTGTGGCTACCGCATCCCACCAAAGTCGAAAGAATTCCTGTTCCACAGCAATAAATTTGCGCTGCTTTCCTTTCATTAGCTCTTCTACAACAGACGTGTAGACATTTGCTGCATAAGCATGCATGCTTTCCTGCAAAAAACAAAATGCAGAAAATAAATTCTGTTTTGCCTACATGAAATGGGCTGTTTTGAACACTCACTGGGCTTGAAAAGAGAGATTGTAAACATCACGTTTGTTGCTCACTTCCTTTGTACATCCAGGACTGGGCTCTTTCTGATTATGTGCAGCCTGTGGGCCTTTCTGCTCCAAAATACATCCTGACTGGGGAGCTGACTAGCTAGATCATGGTGTAACTTCCCCCAAAATCAGCAGGAACCAATACAGGCTTTCTTTCTGAAGCACTGGGAACAGCTTACCCTGTCCCTCATTGCTTGCCATGAATTATAAGACTTTACATCAACATAGTTAAAAAACCCATCTGCACATTTTATTCTTCCATTTCTGCTCATTTGATGGCCTGAATTATCAGAATCATTTCTTCAGAGCAAATATGACTTCATGCTGTGGGTGTGCATTACCAGTCTAATACAGTTACACAGATATGTATGCAGTGTATTATACTGTTAGGCCTAGAACCGTCAGCCATGTAAAATAACTCCATTTGGCTTGATGTCTCAGGATGCAGTAAAACCAAACTCTTTGACTGTTGATGCATAAAGATCCAATGTGAGAATTTGTGCATTTATCATGTCTACGCTGTTCCTAAAGCAACTTGCATTCGAGAATGAGGCCTATGGATTTTTAGTGGAATGCAAACACGACAGCTGTATCCATCAAATAACCTATCACATTGTAATACCCTGTGATATTGTACGGTAACCAATTAATAGCATCACATTATTTTAAAGGTGTGTACACAAGGATATTTAACATACACTTATCCTTGCCAGAACAACTGCTGCTGACCAGATCCAGTCTTCCACCCTTTACTAAATTTCAAAGTGACACAGAATGCCTAAAGACAGCAGCAAAGATTCTAGGATTTCCTGCTATGTCTGTGTTTCCTTGTAACAAAGCTATCAGCATGTCATTGAATGGTTTTTTAACACTAACCTTAACACTTTTCTACTTAAATTCTTGGTACTTGCTGAAGAATGCACACCAAAATACATACATCTGAAAGTGATTGGCAGAAAGATCTCCCACCTACCCAAAAACTAATGGACATTTTGAATAATTGCATTTTGACATTTGACAATGATGCGATCCAAATCAGAAATGAGGTTTTCCTAACCCCTTGCTTCCAACTATTTTGTAAAAATGCTGAAGTGTCATTAGAAAAGGAGATACATTTGAGTGTAGGACGAACGGCTTAAAATACTCTAGTGCTTATCTAAATAATTATTTGTTCGATGATCTCTTGATCAGCTCTTAAGGGTTCTTTAAAATCAAGATTATGATTAGATGCTTAATACAACGTGAAATTTTAACTAAGGGAATAGCTTTTAAGTTTTACTAATACCCAGCAGTGTCAAACTCAATGACTGCTGAGGAATTTTCACTGGCAACTGACTACAAACAATACATTCTAAATTTTGAGCAGCTGTACAATGATTACAACATCAAGCCCAATTTCACTTCTTAATAGTTAAGTGGAATACACTAAATTTTAAGAGCTGAACAAGGACTTTCCAAATTTAATACCACACTAAAATATTCTGTGTGGAAACTTGCTGAAAATATTTTCTTGAGGTATTTTGGTGATGAAGGCAAGCCAGTCTTTATTCTGACTCAAATTATGCTGGAACTAAGCAGTAAGATATTACCCAATCCTACAAAGTTTATAAGCCCCAGTTGTCTGGGTGGGAATGACAATAATTGTTCTCACAAAGCAGGGTACTTGCAAGCAATAATAAGCATTTTCTTTCCAATTCACATCCTCTATCACTTAATAAGATACTCTGAAACAATAAGCAGTGACCCAGTATAAATAATCAGGTAAGATTTTACCTATTTAAATACAGATTTTTAACTTCTAGCATGTTGTAAAAACTGTTTTGTACTGCATTCTAGACAATGTGAGGTGTCTTTCAGACCTATACCTAAGATATGCCAGTGAGATGACACATCTTGTGTAAGTTATGGTACAACTGTTATTATCAGATTGCAACATATTGCCTGCTTTGAGAGGAAACAATTTTTATTATACAACCAATGCTGTAATTCTCCACCAATACTATAATTTCCAGCACACAATGAAGGTTGCTATTCTAATACAAACAAAATGCTTATTTTTCACTTTATAAATGGAGAAACACTAAAACCCCAGTATGTTGTCAGTCGTGAGTGAAACCTACTTACAAAGCAAACCAAAAATGTAAAATATGTTTGGATCACATCAGTATTCCAAAGTTACCTTCAGGTTTCACTTTACTACAGAAGTATTTGGAATGACGCACAGGTAACCTCTGTGGTTTTTTTTATTATGGGAATTGCTGATGCTTAAGATTTAATAACACAGGAACTGAGGCTTCAAGCAATTGCATCTTCTTAAAAAGAAATATGTGTTTCATTTCTCCTTGAGGAGATCTTCAACCACTAACTGACCCAAAATGAAAATTAATTTTATGTTCTCTCCTGCAATTTCTGAGTGGGAGTCTGAGGTATTAAAGGTGAAATTCACTAATCTTTCCTAAAAAGGGAAGACAAATAAATGCACTGCAGGGATTCCTTGGCAAGCCATTAGTTCTCTTTTATTACAGCTACTCTTAAACATCTGATGCCATTTCACAATAGTGAATGAAGTATCCACAGCATCTTTCATGGAAAATGAAAGCAATTTATACTGGTGGTGCAGGAGTCAGGATCTGACCAACTATAGAAGGTATTAATGCCCCACCTGGCTTATTTTGCTCTACATCTCATTTAACAAAAAACACATGGCTCCTACACTTACTGCGGGACAAGGCTCCAAGCCTACCTCAGCTATCGAGGGCCTAGGTCCTGCTCTCTTCTCTAGGAAACAGCACAAAGTTTTCCTGGGGTTTTGGCTTAGTAAGAAGACAAACAAAGACCAAGAGAATCTACTATAGGATCAACGCTCAACATCAAACACAGAGAAGGTCTTCCTTAAAAACCAATAGGATGGCGGGGTGGGGAATCCCTCGGGAGCTCCCGCAGAACACAGGCACGCATAACCCTAAAATTCCTGGGTACAGTTCCCAAGCTAACCATGCCTCCGCTGTCGGGATCCCGCAATGACGCGCATCCTTTCAACGGGAGATGCACCTGTCGGGACAGGGATCATCCCTGAGTGCCGCAGGGACCTCCGCGTTTCTCGGCGGGCGGGGGGGCAGCACCAGCCGGAACCCCGCAGCCCGCGCTTCGGGACTCCGGAGAGTTTTACGAGCCAGAAGGCGCCGGGCTGGGGCAGCGCCAGGCCCACCCCTACCCCGGCAGCCACCGTGCCCTGCCGTGCCGCTCCCGCCCCGGCCAGCCCCGCTGCCCGGGGCCCCACCTGCACCGTGTACACCCAGCCGACGTCCATGTGGCTGTGCGCGACCACGAAAGCCCGCAGCGCGCCGCTGCCATCGGCCCGAGGGAGCAGGCTGAGCAGCAGGAGCGGCAGGAGCGGGGCTCGCATGGCGGCTCCCCGCCGGCTCCCCGCTTCACTTCCGCGTCCCGCAGGCACAGCACCGCCTCCCGGCACTGCGGCCTCGGGGCGGGGAGGGAGCGGGAGCAGGGAGCAGGGAGCGGGAAGCAGGGAGCAGGGAGCAGGGAGCAAGGAGCAAGGAGCAAGGAGCAGGGAGCAGGGAGCAGGAGCTGGGCCAGCGCGCCGCGGCACCGTCTGCACGGTGGGGGGGCGTGCGGCTGGCTCAGGAGTCACTGCTTTGTTAACAGCGGTTTTCCTTGAAATGGGAAGATTTTGAGGCAGGAGGGGGTGGCTGTGGTAGACCCGAGCTGCCCCGCGGGGAGCTGCGATCCCTACGGCAGAGTGCAAGAGCCACCTAAAACCACCGCCCCAGGCCCTGGTGGCTCCGGCTGATAACTGGGGCTGGTTTCTTCATAAAGCTGGATTGCTCCGAGAGATGTCAATTTCTGACTCTTGGACAACTATAAGTACAGCTACAAATCCTTGGCTTTCTTAAATTTTATGTATTTATTTTTTTTTACATTCTTCTGAATTGAATGTGGATTCTTTATTTTAAGGTATAATGGTTAATCACAGATGCCTGTCTGTATCTTTGGAGCTATAGCAAGATCGAATTTTACGTGTTTGACCTTCTGATCCCATTTACATTGGTTTTATCACTTATTTTGTTGCTCCTAGCAAGAGATGGGCCCTGTACTGAGAACCAAAAAGACAGTCTTGTGTCTGCACAAAGTCCTAGTGAAAGGGAAAAAAATCCAGCTTATAATTAAAAAACATTATAGGATAACATAACCCAATCTCCTCAGAAGTTTTGTTTACAGCTGCACCAGTTTCTGCCCAATACGTCATTGTGACACTAAAAGCTAAAGCAGATCAAACTGTTTATTAAACTTTGACTGTAAAATACACTGTAGTAGAACTTAAGTTCTAGTTTGAGTCAATTACATGCCTTTAACAACCCTACAATCCTGAATGACAAAAAATCCCACACTCTTCGCTCATTTCCAAAAGCGTAAAAGAAAAGGACATCAGATGAAGGTGGTGCCTGCTCCCACCTTCAAGTTTGCGTGTTGATTTAGTATCACCCATTTCCAAACCTAGCTAAGCCAGTCATCCCTCTGAAGGAAACAACCATAAATGGCTTAAGAGTGTCCATCTACAGACTTACACTGATAAAAGCCAAAGATTCGTTCTCCTGGACTGGCTGGCACTTGGGTGCAAATTAACCCATCTCAATACTCAAGATACGTGTAGAAACAGCTCACACACTATAAATGTGATTTGCATCTATCCGCTCACTTTGGAACGAAAAAATAAGCACATGCGACCTTACCTGCCAGACACTGAGTTGAACAGCGTAAAATGGTTACATTTTATAATAATTGAATCTAATGCAACTGGATTCTCCCAAAGCAGGGCCATTGTTTGCTAACCAATATGACAGACTAAGTTTTTTCTCCAGAAAGTAGCAGTTAACAGTTAAAGGCTAAGGTTAATTTTATTTATGATTATACCTGTCATGAAGAGCAATAATCAAGGTCTGTAGGTCATTTCTAGGGGGAGTTAGTATCACTGTCAGCAGCTGGATGAAGCTCTACTTTAATACAGCTCTATGATACTCTTTTTTTTACCCTCAAATTATCAGCTTAAACCTTTTCAGTTCCAAGAAAGCTAGTGCACATCCAGCAAACATATGGCTTGAGGATATATATATATACACACGCTCTCTAAATGAACTGGTGGGGTTTTTTTTTACCCCAGAAGGCATTATGGTCTTTGTAATTTAGGTGAAGTTCCCAGGAAAGCTTAAATGTTGCTGTTTTGCTTTGGTTCTAAAAGTAGCTGAGAATGTTTGCAGAACATTGTACTCCTATTTTAAACGTGTTTTCTTCAGGAGATGTAATTGCCCTCCTTCTTTCACAAAGGCCACAGTGTGACACTGTCTTGGATGCAGTGAAAGAGAATATAAATATTTGAACAGAATACCTTTATGAGGAAAAAATGGAATCAAACTGCCCATAGTTCACAGACCTAAAGGCATCAGGAAGGTCTTCACTTGCTGCAAAAAGGGATGACTGTAGGTATCAAGTAGAATTTATGTTGAAAATAATGCTTCCCCACCGTGTACATAGCGTCACAAACAGCAAAAAGCTAGATGGAAGAGTCAGTGTAACTGTGCCGTGACAGCTGCCTACATGGGTATTTTATCCTCTTGTTGGCTCCTAATCTCTTAATACAGCTTGATTATAGTCCTCCTATGTTATTTCTTAAGCTTTTCTCATTTGCCCATACAAGGTGCATTTGCTCTCTTTGACTTGAGCTGTGTTTATACGTGGGCCTCTGACACTGTCACCTCCAAAAGGCAGAAGGCGTAGGCAAGATACTGCCAGCTATAGGCTAAGGAGTCACAATTGTGTTAAATACCAAGAAAGCTACCTGGTGAACAGAACAATTAATGTACCTTTGCATTTCCCTCCTGTCATGTTTTTGGGGTAGATGTCTGTAAGAATAAAGGAGTTTATTAACTGAAGTTCACTCTAGCTGTCTGTTTCAGCTAGAATTTGCCATTTCCCTAAACATTTTTCCAGTGGAGATAAAGGTCACTACTCAGAGCACTTAAGCTTGCTTGATAACTGGTTTGCTTTCTTACTTACCACTTATAGATGCTGTACAGTTTGAGGATCCACAGGGGTCCATGGGCCAGACAAAAAACCACTCTCCAACCCTGCAGTTATTTCAGCATATATAAAACCTGATAATTTACATGGTATTTGCAGCCTTTTCCTGTAAAATAACCTACACAACTTAGGGTTGGTAAGAGAACTATGGTGAAAATGCAGCTGCTGGTGCTTGGTGTAGCAAGTTGGGAGATAGGACAAGAGGTAACTGCCTCAAGCTGTGCCAGAGGAGGTGCAGAATGCATATTAGGAAAAAAATCTTTACCAAAAGGGTGTTTGGGTATTGGAAGAGGCAGCCCAGGGCAGTGGTGGAATCACCATCCTGCGAATGTTCAAAGAGCATGTAGATATGGAACTTTTGGAACAAGTCCAAAGGAGGGCCACAAGGCTGATCATGGGTCTGGAGCATCTTCTGTATGAAGATAGGCTGAGAAAGTTGGGGCTGTTCAGCCTGGAGAAGAGAAGGCTGCGTGGAGACCTCATAGC
>JAOEHY010031795.1:0-18605 GCA_025447955.1 Psilopsiagon aurifrons | reverse complement strand
GGCCAGACCAAAATGTACTAAGCAGTAACTAAAACATTGGTGTTATCAGCACTGTTCTCAGGCCACAAGTCAAAAACGCAGCACTGCACCAGCTACCAAGAAGGAGAAAAATGACTGCTACTGCTGAACCCATGACACCAGTGTATGCTGATGTTTGAACTACTGCCCAGACACGCACAAACAAAAGACATGGGGATGGGGTTGATTTCCTCTACAGCATCCCTGCTCACACAAGACAGAGCCGGCAAAATGACAAACACCTCCTGCATGGTCTTTTTCTTCCAACTTTTCCAAAACGGTCAAAATGGTCATGTTGCCATGATGTGGAGGATCAGATCTTTCCTGTCAAGTGTGTCTCTCTGAAATGGTGGTGCTGAATCTGATGGATTAGAAATAAGCGGGGCACTTAAGCATGGAGTACTTCACTGCATTTATGGATAGAGCTTGAAGCAAGTGGTTCTTTTCAAGCAGTTGGATTGAGGAATGCTCTGGTGAGGTTTTATTGGTTGGATATTATTTTTGCTTGTGTGGTTTTTAATTCCCCAACCCCAGCTAAGTGTCAGCAATTGTGATAGGTCTGCAAAAGGAGAAAGATCCTAGTTTGCCCGATATTTACCAAGGACAGAATGTTACTTTAGGCATTTTTAGTAGTCATCAGAGGAAGAGAGCAAAGGAAATGTAGCCATCTTTCAGAGTCTGTTTGAGGAGCCAATGTTTTTATGTTGTAATGACGTGCATTTAATAAAGATATAGAGTATTCTAAGGAGAGTAAATCTACACCCTTATCTTAGAGACATTTAGAATGAAGATTTCATTTAATTGTGGCTCACTGCTGAGCACAATTTACCAAAATGGCAGTAAACTGCTATTGAACTGTAACATCTAAAGATGTCTAAGTGCTTAGATAATTTGTGGGGTTTTTATCCTTGGGAAGATGGTAATAAAATAGCTAAAAATAGGAAGGAAAGATAGCAATAAGTCCTTCAAAGCAAAGAAGTGGTCACATATTCAGGGGTTCTAATACAAGTAAAAGCGATATATCTTGAACCCCAAAAGCAGTGTATCTTGACCCCCATTACCTTTGTTCAAAGAGCCATTGTAACACAATGGCCATTGCAAATAAATAACACAATGCTGTGCCCCCTGGACTGATGCAATCACCCCCTGGAGAGATACAATCCAGCACTGCTAGTGCCTTTGTAAATTTACAAGCTATTAAGAAATTTCCCATAGGTAATTTATGGGCTTAGCTTTCCTCGACTGGGTTTCACAGAACCCTTAAGAGTAGCATGTAGCCCCCTCCTCTCACTCCCCACCCTGTTCTACAGCCAGAACTAAAAGACAATGGTTATAGTTGTGCAGGATTTGTGTCCACAGCTGAACCCTTTTATTGTCCCTTAATGTAGCTCTGAGAGTCTTGACTGGTGGCTCTGGGAGCTTCCTTTGATCCCTGTCTGTTAATGGAGATCAGACCAGCACCACTGACTTGCCTGTGACAATTGTTTGGTTGTGAACCGTATAGGGCTGACAGAATCTTTTTTAATGCCCTGTCTCCAGCGGAGCCTTTGGTTCAAAATTACTCTTAAAACATAAGTCAGTGGAGTTGACAAGGTCCTGTTTAAAGTGTAAAATGCAGAAAAGACATGCCACACCTAGGCCTAGCAGAGTGGACTTCAGCTTTGAGATGCAATGACGAGGAGCCATAGCATTCAAGTGATCAAAACCCATTGTCCTCTTCAGTAACAGAAGGGGAGCAAGTGATAAAAGATGAGACTGGGAGAAGATCCAAACAGGCAACCAGGAAAGGAGTTAGGAACAGTGCAGGTAGCAGGAAAGAAGTGGGAGAAGCCAAAGCAAAGATGCTGGGAAGGAATAGAGTCCAGAGTTTTATCCAGGCTTTTCCATTTTATACCAGCCTTGCTGGCTTGGTTTTGGGTTTGTTTTTTTGTTTGTTTGTTGTGGGATTATTTTGTTGTGGGTTTTTTATGCTGTGATTTGTTTGTTTATGGTTTTGTGGGTTTGTTTTTTGTTTGGTTTTTTTTTGTTTGGGTTTTTTTTGTTTTTGTTTTTTGGGGCTTGAGGGTTTTGTTTTTTTTTTCTGTTTTGTGATTTGGGTTTATTTTTTTTACAGCATAATCTAGACACCATGATGCAAGCTGCGATCTTTGTGTCTACTAAGCATGGCAAGCATTAGTCATAGCTGCAGCAGATTTTGTTAGCCTAAGCAATAGGCCTCTTTTCTTTGGAGTGGACAACTGAAGGATTCCCGCCAGTCACTGCTCCACAGGGGTAAAGCACAGGGAGCAGAGATTTAGTAGATTGCAGTATTACAGTATCAGTGCTGAGCTACCTGCTTATGGTGACTAACTAAACTGGCACCAAGGTAATGTTTTTCAAGGGTATTACGTTGAAGCTCAGTTCCAGGACTGCGCATCTTTCCTTATTTTTATTAATAGAAAGTATAATCTACCTCTAGGAGATAACAAGTAAAGTTCATAGTTATTATTAGCTTCAGATACGTTCAGTGTGAGTATTGTGCACTGGAAGTTATCTTACATTCATGTAAATTGCATTGACTAGAAAATATTAATTCTCTCCTCAAGATAACAAATATATATGTAAAATATTCTAATCTAGTGATGCTAGTGTGTCTAGGGAGGGTTATTATAATACAAAATTTAAAAGAAACTGAATGCTGGATGAATTTCTAGGTAGTGATGTCTTTGGCTGTGTGCCCAGACAGGTGAATGGCACAATGCAGAAATGAAGAACTTGCTCTGCCATGAGAATCCATCTTTCAATCATCATTCAAATGCAGGACTGTCCACTTTCTTCTGGATTTGACAGCAGGATCAATGAAACACAGTAGTTTTTCTTTTTTCCTTTTCCTTTAGAATTTAATTTTGTATATTTGTTTTGCTGTACATACTGAGTTGCTCATCTCTGCCACTTCTGTTAGCAAGGAATGAATAAGTAAAGTCAAATGAGCTGTCTGAAGAATGGTGTGAAATTTACTTGAAAAATCATTCAGCAGTTGTTTGGGACAACAAAGAAAACTGAGGAAAGTCGGATGCATATTTATAGAAGTGCTGTCAGCACCTTTCAGGCCTGTCTGTGGCTTCTCTCCTGTTCTGCACACACGCCAGCAGGAGATCTTGCAATTTTTACTAGGTAGCTGTGCAGCCACTCACTATACTGAGGCTGTGCTGGCCCCAGGAAGGCTGCTCCAGAGCTCAGGGGAAAGATTTACAAATGCATTTTCTTAGTTTAATGTGCTACTTCCTAAAATGATTTTTTTCACTTAATTTCCCTCTGGGGACTGAGAGTTCAGAGCTCGTGCCCATTGGCCACATTGTAAAGTAAAATAATTCGCAGCCAAACTGCTGGGACAATGAGGAGAAATTATTCTCCTCCATTTCTTTGTGTGCAACTCACTATATTTCTAGTGGAGATGAAAGCTGTTGGGCTGGCAACCTTGGAGAAATAAAATTCATCTCTGGTTTGTGTTACCTCAGTGCAAGACACCACACCAGTTTCACCAATGAGCCACGTTTCTGGCCAGAAGGGGCTACCCCAGAGTTGCCAGAGTAATTCCATCATCTGCAGCTTATTCAGTCCTTGACTGCCTGGAAGCTCCCCGAGTTGTTAGTTAACGTTATCTCTGGTCACTTTTTTTGTAGAATAGGTCAGCAGCTTCCTAGGACTGCACTGAATCTGTGAAGTGTTTCACACTGATCCAAACAGCTGTCAAATGGTAATGGTGTTCAGTCACTGCTGAGCTTGACCAGAACTGAGGCAATAACCTTGCGAGCTATGGCTCAGGATGGATTTGAAGCCCTCGTACAGAGGAGAAAATTATTGAGAGCAATAGAAGAAAAAGGCTTTTAGCTAATAATGAAAGGCAAGTACTATGAAAAATGACCAAAAACATTGATTCCATTTCTAAATGTTTGCTCAGTTAACAAACATAGTCTTTCCTCTCTCTAATTTTTGTTCACAAATTCATGATGAACTGAGATTGGCCTTGTATCAAAAGATACAGATATTTGAATGTTCACATCAGCAAAATGGCAAAGAACAAGGACTGAAATCTTAGCCTGTTAAGGTGAATGGAGTTTTGTCATTGACATTCAATTGAGGCAGTCTTCTTCCACAGGCACATTGTGAATTTAGAATAGAGCATTAATCCTCTGATTTAATTTTTTTAGTCTTCTGTGGTTCAGAAAATATACTTATCAATATGGGCCTTCAACAAAAGGAAGTGGTTTATGAGGAACTGAAACATGCTTCTCCAAGATTTACAAAATCAGCATTATCCATGAATACTGATTTAGCAAAATCAGTATTATCCATGAATAATTCTGGCCAGTAAAAAGGTTGAATAGAAACCAGAACTCACATTATTTAAAGGATGTATTGGAAATCTCCCCAAATTTCTTTAAATGCTAGAACAAAACTTGCTTTAACCTGGGTTATTTTATATGCTATTTCTGAAAATTCTGACTGATCATCTTTTGATCTCATTAATAGTAGAGAAGAATTAAAACACAATTCTTGAATATTATGTCTTTCTCTTAAGATATTTTTTTTTTTAAATATTCCTTTCCCGCTCCCCCAGTCTTAGGCTCTTCATAGGTGCCATTTACTTTGAAGAAGCCTATAATCCAAATCATAGAATAGTTAGGGTTTGAAAGGACCTTAAGATCATCCAGTTCCATCCCACTGACATGAGCAGGGACACCTCCCACTAAACCATGTCATCCAAGGCTCTGCCCAATCCAGCCTGGAACACTGCCAGTGATGGAGCATTCACAACTTCCCTGGGCAACCCATTCCAGTGCCTCGCCACCCTTACAGTAAAGGATTTCTTCCTCATATCCAATCTGAACTTCTCCTGTTTAAGTTTGAACCCATTACCCCTTGACCTCTCACTACAGTCCCGAATGAAGAGTCCCTCCCCAGCATTCCTATAAGCCCCCTTCAGATACTGGAAGGCTGCTGTGAGGTCTCCACGCAGCCTTCTCTTCTCCAGGCTGAACAGCCCCAACTTTCTCATCCTATCTTCATACGGGAGGTGCTCCAGTCCCATTATCATCCTCGTGGCCCTCCTCTGGACTTATTCCAACATTTGCATGTCCTTTTTATGTTGAGGACATCAGAACTGCACACAATACTCCAAGTGAGTTCTCACAAGAGCAGAGTAGAGGGGTAGGATCTTTTCCTTCGACCAGCTGGTCAGACTCCTTTTGATGCAGTGGCTCGTTTGATAATTTGGAGGGAAGGAATGCCATCTAGAGGGACCTTGACACGCTTGTGAGGTGGACTGATGCCAACCTGATGTTTAACAATGGCAAGTGCAAGGTCCTACACCTGAGTCGGAGCAATCCCAGGCACAGCTACAGGTGGGGCAGAGAAGTGATTCAGAACAGCCCTGCGGAGAAAGACTTGGGGGTGTTGGTCGATGGAAAAATGAGCATGAGCCGGCAGTGTGCGCTTGCAACCCAGAAAGCCAACCACATCCTTCCTTCTTTATTTTTTCTGGCTCTTTTAATGTTTTGGCTTCATAAAGGGAAAGAATTTTCTTTTTTTCTGGACTGATTCATGAAAATGATGTCGATTGAGAAGCATTTAAAAGAAATCTGTTATCCTTGCCTTTGAAAATTAGTCTCTTTATTCTCACAGCTGACATCTTAGTTGCAGATCCATGATCTGTTATGTGTGGGGTCTTTTTTTAAGATTTGGTTACCTTTCCTTATTCTCCAACTATTCCCAAAGTCTGGAGCAGAAGCATCAAGCACAGATGTAGGGCCTTCGTTAAATCAGTGGTGTCATGGCATATATGAACAGCATGCATCTGTACTCTGGCACAGGTTGCCAAAGGAATAGTAACCTATTCTAGGGGCTTGGGCCCAGGAAGAAAGCAGAGGGTGCGAGGAATGATAGCATCCGGGATGCTTATGAAGGTGTGAAAGTGAAAGCCTGTAGAAATAGTACTTTTAATTTTATTTGGTTTTTTTGTCTTTTAAACACCAGTTAGCAGTTACGCTCCTTCCTCAAGGTGGTCAGCATGAAGAGATTGGCCTTCTGTATGCATTTTCATCAATAATTACTCCTAAGACGCGTGGTCAAGAACCCAGGCTCACAATAGATTGCTGTAGAATAGTAAGTAACTGCTTATCAGCTGAGCTGCAGCAGCCTTCCACCTCTGTGCTTATGGCCTGTGAGAAAGTCAACTGCAGCAGAAACTGGGGATAGGCGTTTGTTGTAGAAATGGTTGTGTCACTTCTATGTGTAACCATTGGCCCTCCTCTCACCTGACTGCTACTAAGTCTCTGCTGGAAGGTATTGCTCCCAAAGCGGCACTTATTCTCTTGCTTCTGCAAGCACTCCTCATCTGCTCCCCTGCAAAATCAAACAGTTTACCCTAAACTGCCAGTGACAGCACTGATGAGAGGAAAGCTGCTCATATAACCTGTTCTCAATTTGCTGGGAGATAGGGCTGACTTGAGACGCAGTGCAGAAATGCAATCTAACTTCAACTGATCATTTACACGTCCACTGAAGGTGACTTCACCCTGATTTATTTGAATTAGTACAAAACACTGCATAAGACATTATTTTTAAGCCAAAGTCAAAATTATCTAAACCAAGAGTGCTACAATGACTTGCACAGTAATTTAAAATGTATTTCAAAATTTTCAGGTTTGTACACAGTGAGAAGCAAGCTGAAAAAGAATAAGATAAATAAGGGAAGTAATGGAGAGGTTTTTTTATTTACCATCTTGACTTTAAATGTACATAATCTGTTGCACCATGCAATATGATACAGTGCTAACAGAAGTAGAAGTAGAGTACCAGGGCCTTTACAGCTAATGAAATGAAATTTCCCCACTGTATTGCCAGAAACAGTGAAGACAGCTTTAAACAGCACAGCCAGATAAAGAAGGCAGCACTTCTCAGGCCTCCAGGGGAAATAAGATGCACAATTACCTGTAAATTCCTAAACAGGAACAAATAAGTAACATTGAGTAGACAATTTCACACCTGACTGCAGAATGTATAAATTCAAGCCATTTTCTAATGCACAGATGGTTTTGGGCTACACAGGATGTTATCATATTTATGAAGATTTTTGACCTTTCAAAAATTTGGTTGGTCTTCTTAGGGCAGTTAGCAAAAACCTCTTTCCATCACAAAGCCTGTATTACTTACAGGAACTGTATGAATGCATGTGTCTTGATTTGGCCTTTTGAGTCATCTTCAACTTACCACCATTCAAAAAAGAATGTTACCAAGTTATTTACTTAGGGTCAATTCAATTTTAGTAGAACCCATACATTTCAATGAATAACTATAACCAGTCCGTAACTATAGTTATCAGTATCTATTGATAGATATCCCAATTGATAAGCATTGATGCCTGCAGATATTGAAAGGCCTCACTGCTGACTGCTCATGGTGTCTAGTGATACTAAGAAGTTTTTGAGACTGATAGATTTCGATGCCTATGTCGATCAAAAGGTATCAATGCCTATCATTAGGTATTGATACTGATGCTTACAGCTAGGTCTTGAAATGGATAGATGTGGATAACTTTTTATCTCAACTGGTGTCTATTCCAATCAGTCTTGAGATTGATTTTGATGTTGTTAGCAGCAACATCTATCAACAATGAGGCCTTTCATTATCATTATTAATTCGTGCCTATCAATTTCAGCACCTATGAATAGATATCAATGTCTATTGATAGAGATCGTTATTTTTTGAGCTCAATAGATGCCAACATCTACTGATCCAGAGGCTGCTTTTGAGTATGCACTGACATCTATAGATAGTAAGACTTTGATATTCATAGGCATCAATATCTTTCAGTCTCTATAGGAATCCAAACACTTCTGTCTCAACAAATGTTTTGATACTGGTAGAAATCAAGACCTGTAGATAGTGAGTTCGTTTGATGTAGATAGGCATCAAGGCCAATTGATTTTGACACCTGTCGAAAGGTGCTTATATCCATAGGTTATTACCACATCAATATCTGTCATAAACATTGATACCTTCTCATCTCAATAGCATTTATTTCCTTCAGTCTCAAGCAAATGTTTGATTTTGGTATGAATCAAGACCTAGAGATATGAAGACCTTTCAATATTGGTAGACTTCAATATCTATTGATTGCTGACTTAATATTAAAAGACATTACATTTTCTACAAAACTTTAATCATCTTGTACTGTACTGAAAGTTAAGAGTAATACTGTATGCTCCCAGTTAACTATGGCTGCAAGTTAGTATTTAAAAAAAAAACACTTCACGGCTTAATAAGAAATTATGTGAAGTAATGGAAGTTATTCTTAGAATAAGAAAATTACAGAATATACTTGTTAATGATCAATTTTCATGAATAATTGTTATCTAAGTGCACATGAATTTCCTGAAAAGTATCAGTATAATTGTAAAATATTAAATCATTTATCATGTAAGAGCAATTGTAATGTAATTAATCACTGATCACTTCATTTGTTTTCTTCTCCTATGCATGTGTATAGGTAGACAGAACAATTAACAAATTATAAAACAGTTCACATTGATTTGCATAGCTCTGGTTCAAAGAGCAGCAAAGTCCCAGATGGGCAACGAAATTAAAATTGCACTGTGGCAAAATAAAATGAATGTACTTTGTTCCATTTTTTTGCCCTACTTTTTTCTGAAAGCCTGCAAATTGGCTGCTACTTAGGGCTCTAATACAGAGCAAAGCATTTGTTATCCACTTAGCAGTGCTACTCATCTCTGGTATAGAAAATACCAGTGTTACTGCGCTTCCAGTAAAAAGCACACTAGTATTTAAAAAATCCAGAAACAATTAGCTTTGTTCTAAAATCCAGCCCTTATATATATGAGAAATATAACTTGAAGCTTACCAATGCATTTCCTGTCTCTTTTGTTTGTATTGAAATAAAAATAAAGTAACTTCATAGGAAATGCACTTACCAGTTTCTCTCGCAGCTGTGTTCTTTTCAGGAGGAGCTTCATTTCTTGCTACTTTTGTCATGTTTGTTAAGGTTTGCATTTTCTGGGCTCCACTTTACAATGCTTCAGTGCAATAATACTGAAACAGAGTAACCTAATATTGTCTGTGAATCAATGCCTTTAACTCACTAGTTGTTCCAAAGGCAGTGGAATTGTTATTTCATCACTGCAATTTCTTGAGATGCTGAAAAAGCCTAGAAACTCTCCAGTACCTAGATACACTGGAGAGTGAGAGAATTAGGTTAGATCCTGAAAAGGTAGGAGCATCCACAGTTGGTAGAGTTTTGCAGGGGCTCAGCTCCTTCAGGCATCAGTCACCTCACAACACACTTGTTAGAATGCACATAAATTATTCATTTAAACAACTGTTTTGGTTTCAAATAAATACTGATTTTTGGAGGTGTTTTCTTTCTCTCTCTCTCTCTTATTGTTTTTTGTTGTTCTTTTACTTCAAGCTAGTTTTTGACCCACAAAACTGCATGTGATTGAAGAGAGAGTCCTAAATTCTGAGAAGGTTTTATGCTTCAGTGGATTTTCTTCACCATTTCTTTTTAGTTCACTCTTTTTATCCTTTTAATTAAATTAGGTGCTTACTGGAGCTGTTCATCTCAAAGGTTTTGACCTCTGATATGTTACAGAAAATGTAACTTCTGCCTTATTGTCTCCTCAGCAAGCCTGAGTGCTGACTGGGAGAGATTACATGCAGTGACCCAGTTTACAGACTGTAAAGGCACACTTTGCTCCTGGGTATCAGCTGTGGTGGCTCACCAAAGGCACAACAGGATGCAGCAGTGCTGGGCATTGTAGTCTCACAGGCTGTACAAAGGTTTAGAGGGCATTTCCGTGAATATAGCTTGTCATCAGATGTCAGCCTTTAGGCACCATGAAATTAGAAACTTGGATCAGGATGAGGTCTGTTGTCATCTATCATCCTCTCACAAAATTGCTTCCTCAGCATCCCATTTGTATTGAGATACCATGGAGGGAACATGTATGCCAGTAGTTTACCATGTTTACTATGTTTCCAAAAAGAGGACTTGTTCTCTGTAGTTATAACAAGAGCATTAGGCCTGTTCCCTGCAAGCTCAGCTAACAGGTCTGCCTACACGCTTCAATCAAGTGTGGTTTGTCTCCCTCTCCCCTCACCCTGTGTGTCCACTGTGAATTGCACATCATCCTTATTTACAATTTGTACCAACAGTATCAAGCCCCTGTAAATTACTTTGAATCCTGAGTGGCTTGCTCCTCTGAGGATGTTAGCTAATCCTCTGAGCCATCCCATATTACTCATTCTGTCACTTGCTAATTTTGACTCACCATCTGACTGCTCCAAGAGCATGGGTAGTCAGGCTGTGTGCATATTCTTTATTTTATTTGAACTACTAAGAGTTGCTACAACTACCTGAGAGGAGGATGGAGCGAGGAGGTGGCTGGTCTCCTCTTGCAGGTAACAAGTGACAGCACAAGAGGAAACAGCCTCAAGCTGTGCCAGGAGAGGTTTAGATTGGATATTAGGAAACATTTCTTCACAGAGTGGGTGATCAGGCATAGGAACAGGCTTCTCAGGAAGTGGTGGAGTCACCATCCCTGGAAGTGTTCAGAAACTGTGTAGATGAGGCCCACAGTGATATGTTTTAGTGGCGGTCTAGGCATGCCTGGGGTAATGATTGGACTTGATCTTAAAGGCCTTTCCCAATCCACTTTTTTCTATTATTCTTTGATTATCTATTCTTTCTCTCTGGATATATTACATGACAAAGCATAAACAAATCACTGGCAATAAATTAAATATGGTATCTGAATGACTTCTGCAAAGTTTTCTCAGCACATAAAGCAAGCCTGTCTGCTTCATTTGCACAATGCATTTACAGCTGCTCTCGGTTTATTTGCCAGGAGCTGTGGCAAAGTCTGTACAGCAGAAAGGTATACAGCCTCCCTTCACTTTGGGATGACTGAAGGAGAAACTGTTGGTTTCAATTGCAATGTGCATTTCTAACATGTCCCTTCAGTTTATGAGAAGGTGCTACATAATGCAGATCATTCAGGTGGACCTCCTCTGCCTTGCTTCCCATTTGAGAGTGACATACACATACGCATAATGAAGAGCACATTATAAAAAGCCAGTCTCTAGCTGACAGAAGTATGAGTGGCTGTAGTGTGGTCAGCATCAAAAAGCCAAATCCAAGCCCTTTTGTTCAGACACATATGCAGACACCACTCAGTCTAGACCCATTTAACCTGGCTGATAGTATAGACTTATCCAAATGAACGCATGGCAAATCTATCACTGCACATGGGCATAAACTTCCCAATTGGATAAGTTGCCCCTGACTTCTGGAGGTGTCACAGGTCACACGTTTCCCTTAACATATGAGGGTGTGTTGGGTCAGAGCTCAGCAGGACACAGCCTTCAAGGAAGACGAGCAATTTCTTGAATCCATCCTCTACAGTTTCCCATCAAGAAAGCCAGGAGACAGTGATTCCCTTTCCTTCAGTCTGCTTGCAAGACAGTTAAAATATATACCTCCTCATCCAGAACAAATACTGAAGAATCCATGTGGCTGTGGATGCATGACCTTTTCCTGTTGCTCCAATGGGAGACTCGTGGAGTCTTTAATATGCCAGATATCACTGTGAATTATGGTTACTTAGCTGATGCACTGAAGAAGCAGCTACTGTCCTCTGCTGAGCTTGGGAACCAACTATTGATGGGTGCTGCCCAAACACCTTGGGAAGCAAAGTCTCTGCAACAACTAACTCATTCAATTAAGATAAGTCATGTTGTGCCTGCAGCTGAAAGCTACAGCAGTGGTTTCCAGCTTTTAGTGCTTTAAAATTTTATTGCTAGTTAAATAAAAGCAAACTGAAGTTTTCATCTAAATTAAGCTTGTCATTTTGTGGGACTCAGTGGCTGCATTTTTCACATGGGAATGAAATCTCTGGACAGCACTTGTTATCCATTCTTCTAGGTATTAATTCCATATTCTGATAAAGATCAGACTTGGGTTTTCTGGCTATTGGTCACAGCCAAAAGGCAGATCTCTCAACTCTAATAAGTGTTTTTGCTAATATGTTTTCCTTCCAACGTTAATACCCTTTCTAATGTCAGCCTCAAGAAGCAACAATAAGTTGAAGTATGTGGCTTCAGCTTGTAAAAGCAAAGTGGACCATATGAATATGTGTTGGACAGCTTGTCACAGCCTGCCACAAATTCCAATTATTTCTGAGGTTATTTTGCCTTCCTTTGCTACAGCTACTCTAATTGTGAGTGAATAAGTTTGACTGTCCACCCCAGTGTTAGAAAAACACCAAATTTCAATTAGCTGAGATCTCTATAGTATCTGCTGAAATGCACTGAGGAGTTTAAGCTTGTTTTCCAAGCTTATAGACAGAAAATGATCAGTATTCATCTATAAGTCAATGAAAGCTATCTTTAAATATAATAAAGTGTTTTAAGTGCCTTGATGGGGCAAGTGCTGCCTTCCTCTTTGGCAGGACTGTTACAAACTTGTGTTTCTTCTAGCTGCCTATTTCCCCACATGCAGGGTGTCCTCCCCACATGAACTGTTTGTGCCACTGTGTTATGTGTCTGGCTGGGAAGGCAGCACAACTGGCAATGTTGACCCAACTTCCCCACACAGTCCTGCAAGGAGAAAAGGGTCTGTACTCTGCCAAAGGAAGGTGCAGCATCGCACCTAAGGTAGGGCAGAGATGATGTCGACTGGAGTAGAGGACACCAAGTCAAGATTTTATTGCTGTTTTTTTCCTGCGCAGTGAACCCATGCCATTGCTTTCTTAGGGTCCTGTCCAGATACCTGAGGTTTTATTCCGTCTCAAATCTTTAACAAATCAATTAAAAGCACATGAAGATAAGACAGAAAAGGGAAGAGAGTCTGCTCTTCAGTGAGTCTGATACAAAAAAATATGCAAGTTCTTTATTCTGCTTTTAACAGCTTTTTGAATTATTTCTTAAATATCTAGAGTAAGTGTACCTCTTCCTACAGCCAGATTTAAGGATCAAATCACACCTTACCTGCATACATTGTTTATTATGTACACTAGTATTATAAAATCTCTGTTAATGACTGTGACTTACTTTCTTATTGTTGCTCTTTGGAATTTATAAACCAGAGATCAAGTCCAAACAAATCTTTTTGATCTTTTAATGTATTTTATAAAGGCAAGGGTAAGAAAACCTCATCTGTATTTCTACATTTTTGAACATTATTAAAGTTGAGTTTTTCTTCAGCTGATGATGTAGAAAAAAAGGAAATTTCATTTCCATAAGCTACAGAGCAAGTATCAAACCTAGCATTAAACAGTTACACAACTCTGCTAACAACACTTTGATTCATTATAGAGCTGACATTAGTTTTTCTAGAGAATACTAAACAAAATGTTTCGGAAGCAGTTGGAGTTAAACAAATGGCCTGGCTCTTGGGTGACATTAGCTAATCAGATATAAAAAAGGGCTTGAAAAATAGGATAGAAACAACTTAATTTGTAAACTGAATATAGGCCAAATGGCTTTTGCTTGCCCTTTATATTCTGGAGTTTTCTCAGAAACTAGCAAGCTAAATGAAGAAAGAAGGCAATGACATTTGTCTGGATCTTTTCTTATTCACTTGAACCTATGTGCACCATACATAATTTTAATTTTTATTATGCAATTCAAGTTCAGTCTTGAAGAATTTGAAAGACTGGAGCTATCTTCTGGCCATGGGCTACCAAATCAGCTCAGGGACATGCAAACAGCCTTGGATTAATGACTTTGTGCTTGAAGGACTAAAAGCAGACCAGGTCTGGGCAGCTTCTGGTGTGGAAAAGGCAGTAGGCACAAACCGAAACACTGGAGGCTCTGACTGAACACTAGGAAACACATTTTTCTTACTGTGAAGGTGACTGGAACAGGTTGCCCAGAGAGGTTGTGGAGTCTCCCTTCTTGGAGATGCTCAAAAGCCATCTGGACACAGTCTGGGTAACTGGCTGTAGGTGGGCCAGTTTGAGCAAGGGAATGGACCAGGTGACTTCCACAGGTCCCTTCCAACCTCAGCAAGCCTGTGTTTCTGTAAAGAGGGGTAAGGATTGAGGGAAAGAATCCTCAGTTGCTGCTAACTTGGAGCTAGAGATATAAAAAGTACAAAGCTTATCAGGGCAACTCTGACAGGAGTTGTGCTGTTCCCACAGCCCTTTCTTCCTCAGCAGGAGAAGCCAGCTTGGCTGTCAATGGTTCTGATGCAGGAGCCATTGGTAGAGACAAAATTTGTTGGCATAGGCAAAATCCCAGCAGCCTACTACCCTAAGTAGCTGCCCACCCTGCCAATGGCTTAACAGTCCAGTCTACAGCTCATTCAGGTTATGTTCTTATGCATTCAAATAATGTTTCTTCTGACTGCATGACTTTTCACAGCTCACAGGAGCCTTCCAACTTCATTTTTTTTTTTAGTAGCTTCAGGGTGCATTGCCTGACAGGGTAATTTTTATTGTGTTTTTTTAGCAGAAGCATAGCTAGAAACGTATTTTTATAAGGAATGGCACTTTTAAAAAACTGGAGTAACTACAATGATTGCTTATTCTGACAAAGTTCAAAGGGTTACTAAAGCTTTCGTATAACCTGTAATTGGGTATCATATTTACCACAAACTCATTATACTGTGTCTGTGAGAAACAATTTAGTGGTGGATGTGACAGTGCTAGGTTAATAGTTCTTAAAGGTCTTTTCCAACCTAAACAATTTTATGATTCTATGATTTTGAAGCAAATAACATGAGCACCTTTCATGCTAAGTCCATGCATAATACAGTGATGCCAATCACAAGCACAAGTTGCTGCAGCCAACTGAATTTATTGGTGATAATTCATGACAAGCTGAGTTTAGATTTGTTGAGCAATGCAAGGAATTGATAAAAAGTGATCTCTGGGTAGGTGTGACCTCAAATGAGCTTATTAATGTTCACATTTAAGAAGTTTTTCAACATAAATATTTAAAATTCTAAGGAGAAAGAAAGTGTAATCTAGTGAGTGCTGCCAAGTTCTCGGTAGGCTGTTAGAAATGGAATGACATCTCCAGCCTAACTTATTCATCACTTAGATCATGTGAAGCTCTGAAGCCAGCTCTGCTTAGATTTGGGTTCCTGGCAATTAGTCCTGCCTGTTGATGGTAACCATGATAAGAAATATCCTTAGACTGCCCACATCCAAAAATTTCACGGGCTGTAGGTGGTATTTGACCTATGCTTTTTATCAGCTTGGGACCTTCAATGTAGGAATCTACTTCAGGGATGTTTCTACATTGTTCTCAATATGCAGCAGAAAGATGTGAGTGCATCAAGCAGGACTACAAAAAAGCTAAACAAATCTTGCTCTGCTTGCAGTGTGCTCTGGTGTCCAAGCTCACTCTTGTCTCTTATATATGCTCCCACAGATACCTGCAGTTTCACAATGATTTCCCATGAAAATACTCATGTAAGTAAACATTATAAATCCTAGCTTTATATATTGTAGACATTGAATACTTACCTGGGTTCAAAGAGAGACCGGCAAATTAGTGGGGGTCTCTAAATCTGTACAAACTACAGACATATCAGGAAGCTCATGTGATACTTGTACTGGTGATGGGTGAAAAAGTAACTGAGAAAGTGGATTTAGATATGAATGTCCTACTCTTCTGCGCTTCCCTAAACATCACCTGCTGGTTATGTCAGAGTGGTGGCTTAGATGGCTCTGTGGTCCAACCCAGTGTATCTGTGTTCATGCTAAAGAGCTTTCTTTACTCAAAGGTAAGACAGGCATTCCTTACTTACACACTCTGAATTATTCCAACAGGAAATATGCAGAGGACCTGGGTACCAGCGCTAGTTGACTGAAGTTTGAATGCATGTTTCTACTGCAGGAGCCTTGGGGACTGAAGAGAAATTACAGCAAAGGAATGGATCTTCTCAGTTTGGCCTGGCATTCTGATGAAGTTCTGCATGAAACGATTTATCCTGGTTTTTACTTAGTGGCATGAGATATTCCTTCACTTTATAAGTTGCCTCATCCTCCATGGTTTGGACCTGCTGTCAATGAGCATGAGATAGACCTGAGCCTTGGTTCTGTTTCTGTGACTCAAAGCTGCAGGAACACTATTCATCAGAGCATCACTCAGACCAGGCAGGGACCGAGATGTCTCTTGACTCTAGACAGTGTGTCAGCTCACACACCCAGGTCAGGAACATGTTTCCCCAGTGATGTGAATTGATGGAGTTTTATATAAAAATCTCATCTCCCTTCCTTAAGGCTAGACAGCAATAAGGCAAAATTTTCCGGCACTGAAAGTTCAGATTTATAAATCTAAATTTGAATGTTTGTGACTCAGTCTTTTACGGGAACTATTGGTAAGTAAATTAATTTAATTTTTTATAAAACATTAGCATTCCAAGACAATGAATAAGGACAACTTAACCAAGATGACTTAGATGACATTACTCTGGGAATAAAATTCAGCTTAATTGTGATTTGTGGGTTTAAATAGAAAGACCTTTAAATCCTGGTTAATCTTATATAAACTCGTATTGCCATTCACAAGCGCTGCAAAAGGTCGAGGCAGGGTCCAAGTGCCCCTGATGTAGTTTCAAACACTGCTAGCTCTGTGTTTTCTTAATCAATAGTTTATTTTTTAATTTCCTTTCTCTTTGATTACTTTTACTCAGAGAGATCATATTTTCATGCTCTTCTCTAATGTCCAGGAAGCCGAAGAAAAAAAGGCCAAACTCTCATACTGGCAATTGAAGTTTCTTGGGGGAAGTAAGGGGGGAAACAAAGGGAAAAAAGAGTATTGGAAGATTTGTGATGAGCATTGAAAAGGGTAAAATATTTATGGAAATCTGACAGTATGGTTATACTCTGAAAAGGAAAACTTCCTTTTCTAATACAGCATAAGTTATCCTCAGACATGTGTTTTGCAGACAGGGTTCAGCATGTGATGCAGAGACTTTTTCTTCATTCTTTTTCCATGGATGCATCAAGCTAACCAGTCACCAAGAAAACAAGATGACACGTGTCACCCCGATAAGATCTGAGCTATGGTATTGGAAACACTCTTGCTTTATACCCATACTTATTTAGTTTCTGTAGTTACACATACAGAAGCGCTTATCGTTGAGTCACTTGCAGAGTATTTAAACACATGACAGCATAATTCAGCTCTTGTGTTACTCTTGTGTTGGTTGGAAGGTGAGAACAATGAGTCATTTCAATGAGTTAAAAGATGAGGAAGATGAAGGTGGGCTGTGTTTTTTGGCCTCCTGAAGGCAGCCCTGCCACAAACTTTACAGGGGAGAGTATGGCCTGATTTCAGCACAGAGAGTGGGTGGTTTCTTTGCTGAGATTGCTGCTGTGGCCTCTCCAGCCATTAATGGCACTGAGGTCACCAAGAAAACATGAGATGGTAATGACTTTCAGTTGCCACTGACCTGCCCGGATCCTAGCCAAAGACGTAGAAACAAAAAGAAAGTTTTTCAGGCTGCTACCAGTCCCCTTAGCTACCTTTTAGTTACCATATTTCAAGCTATGGAACAACAGAAGAGGAGAAAAAAAAAATCAAAGGCAAGCAAATGTTGCAAGAATGATGAAGAAAGAGGGAAGAGCAATGGGAAATTGGGTTGGCAGCAAAACGATGTGGAGATATAGAAAGATCTAGAAAGGAATAGTTTCAGAAGTCTATATATCACTGGCTATCGGTTGTACACCAATCCCATATAGTTTTAATATTGAAAGATTATGTACGGTGTCTGGTTTTCAAATATATAGGAATATTTTCTGCAGCTGATTCCCTAATACGCAAAACTAAAGACATTTTTTGTTGGCAGTTAGTAGTGCTATGGTGAGTCACTCCTCTAGTGGTGGTTCACTCCCTCCCTCACTCCCATAAATGCTTCTAAGAATAGTTGCTATAGAAATATCTTTTATCTAGGTGAATAAACCAAAATAGCAAATTCTATCCCTAAAATTTAGAGTCCACTAAAAGTCCTGGTTAGTGGCTGGTTAATAATTAGCTTAGAAAGAATAAAATAGAATAAAATAATTAGGTTAGAAAGAATAAAAGCCTTAAAGTACCTAACTTTCTTTATCAGGTTTTGGTTTTCCTTATCTGTTTATTTTTTGCTATGGTTTATGCTTATAAAGTGAAAAAAAAAATCATAGAGAAAAGGAGGTTGATTTCTTTGAGATCAACACATTTTTAGGGTCATATATTGACAACATTTTGCTTATAAACAAATTATCATTCTCTCACAATAAAGAAAATATCTGAGTCACAATATGTCCTGATCCTCATGGGTGATTTTAAAAGCAGTATAAGTACATGAGCCAGAAAGAGGGGCAGAAGCTGTGCCTGTGACAGTAAGCCCATGTTGCTTCCATGATTTTGCAGTGAACTCTGCTGCTGTAATTACTCAGGTCACCCCAAACAGTGACACCATCAGAATCAGAACTGGCAGACACATTTAACCTGAAATCTCAACATTGTAATCTTTTTCCTTCTTTTTCTTTTTTTTTTTTTGGGGGGGAGCTTTCTTGTTTTAGTTTGGGTTTTTT